>CABHPR010125500.1:39739-55417 GCA_902168415.1 Peromyscus melanophrys
ACACACACACACACACACACACACACACACACACACACACACACACACACACACACTGAAATGTAGCAAAACGAAAAGGGATCTGGGGGATTTAAAAAACTATAAGGAGATATCAGAAAACCATCTTATTCTAGAGAAAGATATTTGAAGAAGTAATATACTTGTCCACAGTTCTAAGTCTTGAGATTTTTTTTTTAAGTCTCAGTATTTAGTATATTTGGCTTATAGTGCAGGTAATTTTGATCTTCTATGAGTTTGGTTGTTTTGTCTGAAAATGACAAAAGAGTCAGCATTCTTTGTATGTATCATATTTTCTTCTTTTTCTGGGCAACCCAAGATTTTTGAAGACAATGTTAAAGCAGGTGCTTAGTATTTTTTTAATTAGCATTAAACTCAGATTACCACATAACCAGAGAGAATAATGGTTTGTTTAATGTTATTATTACTATTTTTTTTTAATACTGATAATACCTCCAAAAGGTAGTGGGGGCAAGGGCACAGCTGAATGGGTAAAGTGCTCTCTGGGAAAGCAGGTGGAGCTGAGTTTGGATTCTAAGTACCTCTAAAATGCTGGGTGGGTATGGTGGTACACATATGTAACCTCAGTGCTGCAGATTTGGAGACAACAGGATCCTGGGGGCTCACTGGCCAGCCAGCCTAGTGGAAATTGTGAGTTCCAAGTTCAGTGGGAGAGTTTGTCTTTAAAATAATGTGGAAAAAGATTCAGAAACATACACAAAAAAGACCTCTGGCCTCTATCCATACATGCATTGGCCAAAACTTCTGTACACACTTCTGTACACATATGCACACATCACACACATTCATGTACTACAAAAACATACACCACACACATACACATGAACACATCATAGACACATGTGCAGACACATACACATGCATGTAACACACACATTCCACACATGAACACATCACATACGCACACACTCCATATACACTGTGAAAGTAGTTTTTGTTGCCCTTGTGATCCATCTTTTATGTGGAAGAACTGGAGTAGACTTGAACACAAGGGCGTGATTAAGGGCTATGTTGTTTCTTTTTGTGGTACTGTAGAATGAACCCAGAAGCTCACGCATGGCAGGTAAGCCCTTGAGGACTGAGCTACACTCTCAGGAATGAGCTGTTGTCTGCAAAACAACAACCACATGGTCCTCCTGGTCAAGTTATCAATGGTCATTTCTAGACAAGGATGAGTTGTCTTTTGCTTTGTTGGGAAATAAATCTGAGCTAGGAAGGATTTCGTGAAAGCTCTATGGTATGTCTATTCAGCAGCCCATCAGGGAGCAACTGCATCTGTAATATTCAGAAAATAAAGAAATCAAAGACAAAAGTGTAACGGAAAGACCCAGTCTGAACTCTTAATAATTTAAAGTACAAGGACTCAGGCCCACAGGGTTCATGCTGGAAACTTCCATGCTTGTTTCTGTGCTCACAAGTTTGCCAATACAGGAAAACAATGGATGACGGTTAGAAAGCCATTGTCCCCACATGTAGTGGGTAGCCATTCCAGCTTTGGTCTGGAAGTTCCAACCCCCATTGAGGCTTCCGTAACTATCACGCCTACAAGGCGGGGCCAAGGGAGGGCTGAAGACCTGAGATCGGGATGCGCGGCGCTCTCTTGTTTCCTGGACCGGGACGCGAGAGGTAGACCGAGGAAAGTTCTCCAGAGAACACCGCCGGACTGCGCTGCGTCTCTTCCAGAACCCATCATCTACCTATCCCTTCATTTGTGAGTTACGCCTTTAAATAAATCTCCTTTTAACTACGTGGAGTGGCCTTAGTAATTTCACCAATACCCACAGGTACCAAGTGAATGTGTCATTGAGTTCCCTGAATCAGGCTACCTAGGCCCATCTTGGATTTTCTTACTGCGGCATTCTATTTTACCTTGTATTGCCATGAAAAACAAGGGGCCACTGGTTCACTGGCTGTAGATCAAGCAGGTAATAAGTGAACCTGACTCCTACTGCTGCTGCAAGAATAAACAAACAGCACACTGGGTTGGCCTTGCAGCCAGCGAGTCTTCCGTTCCTGTGCAGCGTCTCTCGTTTCTGTTATTGAGATAAGTGGAGCAACACTTATCTCAAGTCAATGCAGCTCCTTTCAGGGGAGACACTGCTCTGAGCAGGGAGAACGTGGAAGGACTTTCTGATCTGACTGCGGTTGTGGAGATGGCAAGCAAGGGGGCTTAGGTATTTACACAATCCCGAGACCCATTCATCTGTTTTATCTAGTGCTCCCTAATGAACTAGATACAGCTATTCTTACTGGACAAGGAGCTGTGTGTTTCCTGCCTCGTGTCTCCTTTATTTCACCTACTGATAACTTACAAACACAGAAATATGTTTTCTCTTGACAGTTAATTTCAGCTGGGTCCAGCAGGCTGTCATTGAGCCACGGTGGAGGCTTTTGTAAGGAAATGTTGCAGCAGGAGGAAGCCCTTTATCTGTACATAGTTCAGTTGCTGACTTACAGGAAAAATATTTAAATGACTAGCTTTTTTTTAAAAAGAAAACTAATTTAAAAATATTTCAAGAGAAAAAAATTTAAATACTTCATATAACTCCTTTAAAGATGGAAACCAGAAGTGATAGGAGCTTAGGGAAAACAGAGACAGTGGGAAGAGGTCAGTGGTCATCCAGAAGGTCAGAGGTGACCTTACCCCTTATCAATGCCCTCCAATGCTCTTCAAAAATTCCTTCTTGCTTGTTAGGTAGTGTGGATTCTGATTCAAAGTTCAAGAATTGCTTTGAACTGAAAAAGAATTTCCAAAGAAATCCTGGGCATGTTTCCTACCCATAAATAAATGGTGAAGGTTTTGAAGTTTTCTTTTGGGAGCAGGTGACTGTCTTTTCACATATTTTCATTTACTTGCTCATCCCCTCAGCACATACAAGAGATTGAAGGTACAGGCATGGAGTAAGTGGGACTTTCAGGGGACTCACAAGGGAAACAGCCTACTGAGAGCCTGAGGTACTGTGATATGTCACAACAATAGACTCGAAGCCAGTGTTGCTCGACCTTTGTCCAATTCAAGACAGAGATGATGGAACGGACTCTGAGGAATTCTGCAGAGAATTTATAATGACAATAAGAAAGCACAGAGTAGCAAGGAAGAAACCCATGTTTAACTTGCATAAAATTTAAATAATTAATTTGCATAAAGATCGAGAAACCCCACTAAGGTTTGTTTTTTTTTTAAGATTTACTTGTTTATTTTGAAGTTTTTTTTTCATTTTACATACCGTCCACTGTTCCCCCTCCCTCCCCTTCTCTTGCTCCCCCATATCCCCCCATTTCACCCCCACCCACTCCTCATAGGGGGTAAAGCCTCCCTTGGGTAGTCAACACAGGCTGGCATACCAAATTGGGACAGGCCCAAGCCCCTCCCCCCTGCATCAAGGCTGAGAAAGGCATCCCACCTTAGGGAATGGGCTCTAAAAAAGCCAGTTTATGTACTTGAGATGAGTCCTGGTCTGATTGTTAGGGGACTCACAAACAGATCAAGCCACACATCTGTCACCCTCATTCAAGGGGCCTACTGTGGTCCCATGCTGGCTCCCCAGCTGTCAGTTCAGAGTCTGTGGGCTCCCACTAGCATGGGTCAGCTGTCTCTGTGGTTTCTCCCATTATGATCTTGATCCCCCCTTGCTCTTATAGTTTCCTCCTCCCTTTCTTCAACTGGACTCCAGGGGCTTGGCCAAGTGCTTGGTTGTGAGTCTCTGGATTTGCTTCTATCAGTTGCTGGATGTAGGTTCTATGATGACAATCAGGGCAGTCACCAATCTGTGTACAGGGAAAGGCTAGTTCAAGCACCCTCTCCACCATTGCTAGGAGTCTTAGCTGAGAACATCCTTGTGAGTTCCTGAGGATTTCTGTAGCACCAGATCTCTCCTTCACCCCATAATGGCTCATTCCGTCAAGATATCTCTTTCATTGTTCTCCCTCTCTGTCCCTTCCTGAACTCGGTCATCTCAAGCCCTCACATTCCCCCACCCCCCCATTCTCTCCCCTCTGTTCCCTCCTTGCAGTTTATTCTGGAGATCTCATCTCCTTCCCCTTCCTAGGGTGATCTATGTGTGTCCCTCTCAGTGTCCTCTTCTTCACCTAGCTTCTCTGGGGTTGTGGGTTGTAGCCTGTTTGTCGTTTGCTTTGCGTCTAATATTCACTACTTATGAATGAGTACATGCCATGTTTGTCTTTCTGGGTCTGGGTTACCTCACTCAGGATGATTTTTTCTAGTTCCATCCATTTGCCTACAAATTTCATGATGGAATTGTTTTTTTTTAATGCTGTGTAATACTCCATTGTGTAAATGTACCACATTTTCTTCATCCATTCTTTAGTTGAGGGGCATCTAGGTTGTTTCCAGGTTCTGGCTATTATGAATAGTGCTGCTATGAACATAGTTGAGCAAATGTCCTTGTGGTGTGGTTGAGCATCTTTTGAATACATGCTCAAGAGTGGTATTGCTGGATCTTGAGGTAGATTGATTCCCAATTTTCTGAGAAACTACCATACTGATTTCCAGAGAAGCTGTACAAGTTTGCACTCCCACCAGCAATGGAGGAGAGTTCCCCTTGCTCCACATCCTCTCCAACATAAGCTGTCATCAGTGTTTTTGATCTTAGCCATTTTGGCAGGCATAAGATGGTATCTCAGAGTCATTTTCATTTTCATTTCCCTGATGGCTAAGGAGGTTGAACACTCCCTTAAGTGTCTTTCAGCCATTTGAGACTCTTCGGTTGAGAATTCTCTGTTTAGATCTGCACCCCACTTTTTAATTGGATTGTTTGATATGTTGATGTCTAGTTTCTTGAGTTTTTTTTTTTTTTTTATATATTTTAGAGATCAGCCCCACTAAAGCTTTTGATTATGATCTGTTCAAATGCTTAGTAATAACTACTGATTGGAGAGTGCTTGCACAAATAGCATATAAAATTTTCTTTCAGTAACATAAGGTAGGAAAATATCTTATGAAAATATTAAACAGGTATAGAATCTTTGAATCAGAATTAGTTGAATCAAGTACGCAAAATAGCTAGGCCATTGTGGTGCACACCTTTAATCCCAGCACTCAGACTTGAAGGCAGAAGCAGGTGGATCTCTGTGAGTTCAAGGCCAGCCTGGTCTACAAAGCAAGTTCCAGGACAGCCAGGACTGTTAAACAGAGAAACCCTGTCTCAAAAAACAAAACAAAACAAAATGAAGGTATGCAATCCAAAGAAATTCATAAGCAGTCATTGGAGCCACCCTGCTAAAAATATGATTGTATTTCCTCAGAAAGAAGTACCCAGCAAAGGTGCTAGTTGGGGGTGGCTGCTGGGTGGGGTGCCTTCTGAGCTCCAGCCAATGCTTTGCACCTGTGCCTTGTTGTATTTATCCCATGGACACCTAGAACATGAGAGGAAGCGTTGTGATCTGATGCTGGCCAGTGAAGTAGATGTTCAAATAATATGACACAGTGGGACAGTGAATCATACATAGGCCACAGTACAGCCTGTTGCCTCTTGATTTTTGCTGCCAGTAGGGAGCATGGAACACATCATCCATCTTGACCCCACTGGAGCAACCTTTGAAGAGATCTGGCCAAGGCTATTCATTGCTGCAGATGCTTGATGGGGAGTCTGTCCACTCCAGACTCGGGTCTAAGAGATGCAGGTAATATAGTCATAGCACTCATAGTGTAGCTTGGTTGTAGAACACATGTGGTGATATTTTGTTTGTGATCTAACAAATGAAGCCTACCTGGAGATCAGAGGGTGGAGCTAGCCACTAGATAACCATAGAGGCCAGGCAGTGGTGGCACACAACTTTAATCCCAGCACTTGGGAGGAGGAAGTAGGAAGATCAAGAGTTCAAGGCCACCCTGGGCTAATCAAGATTGATCAAGGCTAAAAGAGAAACAGAGCCAGGCAGTGGTGGCACACACCTTTGATCCCAGCACTAGGGAGGTGGAGACAGGAAGTGATACGACTGGGTGGAGAGTGGAATATATGGTGGGAAGAAACAGGAACTTAGCTCCCCTTTTGGCTGAGGGTTTTGGGGAGGTAAGAACTAGTGGCTGGCTGCTCTGCTTCTCTGATCTTTCAGCATTTACCCTGATATCTGGCTCTGGGGTCTTATTAAGACCAATTAGGATTTGTGCTACACACATGAGTTGAGTACTCGGAGCCAAATGCGTTCTTTTTATAATAATGATTTAGATTTTGTATGTGTGTATGATTTGAGTGTGTTAAGGGGCTTGGGTGGCATGGGTGTGGAAGTCAGAGGACAACCTTTGGTGTTGCTGTTCACTTTCTACTCAAATGTTCTTTAGTGATTCAGAAAGCAATCTTAAAAAAAAATAAAACAAATGTTGCCTTATGGTGTTCTTAAGAAGCTATCTCTGTGATAATTTATTGTGCAAATATGTGTTTTTACAAAATAAAGACTAAAATAGAGAAAGTTTTCCCTTCCTGTAAGTGGTTAGTGATGTGAGTGCCAGCCATGCAGAGAAAGCCCAGATTTAACCCAAACCTCAACAGCTTTCTCTGAAATATGAACACACAGATCTTATGATTCCCAGAGTAAATGGGCAGGTTATCATCTTTCCCTCTCATCTTCCCATTCCCTTCTCTTTCTCACTAATTGGGACACTCAGTGTTTCAACCAGGAAGTCACTTCTGTAAGAGCTGTCACAGAGTCCTTGGTTGGCCACCACATCAAGATTTGAAAGAGACTTTTAGGTCAGGATGAGTCAAAACATGACTAAATTTCATCTCCACTTCAGTAGCTCGAGAAACTACTTGGTAGTGTGATCCAAGTTTAGTTTTGGCCCCAGGGACGCTATGCATGATTCGACCTCAGTGATTGACTCTGTAGCCTCTCAAAATTGTCTAACATGCCCATGAAGTTGGAATTTGGTCATGTCTTCTCAACAATTCAACAACCTGGCTAGGTAGGTGAGAGACACCCCTCTTCCAATGAAAGAAATCAGGCCTACTCTTGGACTAACAGTTTGAACATGGCCATTTAGACTGGATGAAAGCAAGCAGCATGTGTTAAATGCTACCAACTTGCAATGCTGTGATGGATTAGGACATTCCATCCTCTCAGAAGACAAGGGAGGGGCCTAGTCATTGCAAAGACGGGAACTCTGAACTAGGTGAAAGTGAATGCAGCTTAAATTAATGACAGGGCCAAGACCCAAGTCCAAAGAACTTGGCTTTGGGGTTTGGTATCCAACCCCATCACTGTCCTGGGTACTGAAGGAAGAAAGCTAGTTACACAGAGCTCTTAGACTGACCGAGCTTCATAACAGAGTGAGCAGTACTGGACACTTTGCTCCCTTCTCCTCCTCTTGGTCCTCTGCCCTCCCTGCTCCATGTTCTCTCCCTCCTCTTCTCCTCCCCCCCTCGTCCTTCTTTTTCTCTTCTTCTGAGACAAGGTCTTTCTTTGTAGCTTTTGCTGTCCTGGAACTTGCTAGATTGACTAGGTTAGTGCTGTGGATGTCGCTATATGTCAATAAACACTGATTGGCCAATAGCCAGACAGGAAGTATAGGCGGGACTAACAGAGAGGAGAATTGAGGAGGAAAGAAGGATAGGGAGACTGCCTGGAGCCGCAGCCAGAACAAGGAAGATGTAAAGTACCGGTAAGCCACGAGCCACGTGGCAAAGTAGAGATTAATAGAAATGGGCTAAATATAAGAGTAAGAGCTAGACAATGATAGGCCTGAGCTAATGGCCAAGCAGTTTAAATAATGTAAGCGTCTGTGTGTTTATTTTGTAAGTGGTTTCTGGGACTGGCGGGACTTGGGAGCTGGCGGGACTTGGGAGCTCGAGAGAAATTTTCCAGCAACAGGTTAGCCTTGAACTTGCATCAATTCTCTTGCCTCTGCCTCCTGAAAAGTTGGGGTTTTAAGTGTGTGGTGCCATGCCTGGCTGGTGCTTTTCTTCTAAGAGCAGAAGAGGAGACCCAGCCCAGTCTGATGTATTACTGGCAGGAGTAACAGAGAGAACTGCATCACAGTCCTCGTGTGGCAAGACAAGTTTTTGGCATGGAAAGAAGTGAAGTAGAGAGGAGACATTGAGAGACTATGGGCAGTACACGGAGGCCAGGAAACTGATCGTATTAGAACAGAGAGCCCAACAACTGCTAAGCATAGCCACCAGTTCCTATGCAGCTTCAGCATCTGTGAGTTGTGGTTTTTGGTATGTACACACGGTTATATTCCAGTTGTCTATGACAGCCATATATAGTTGTAAACAGATTTCATCCAGTGATGTGGACTCAAAAATTATTTAGTTCTTCCTTTTCTTTTTTTCCTTTCTGAAACCTGAACTCAAGGGTATCATAACCTATTGTTCCTCCAGGTGCACCTCTGGACTGATCAGACCCCTTCTGGACTGTGATGGTGAAGATGAGCACTGATAGCAGCCAGTGTGCTGAGATTCTCCCTGCTCATAACGATGTCTGCTCTCCTAGCTCAGGCTTGTGTCTTGTACAGCAACTCACAAGGATTGTTTTCCCAACGATAGACTCAGTGCATGGCCCTCTACGATACTCACTCCTGAATGGCATGTCTACCCCTCTTTGGACAGAAATATAAATTTGGGGCTCTTGAGCAAACCCAATATCTGAAGTATGAGGAAGGGCGATTAGAATGAGGAACAACAGCAAGAGCTGTTGAGCTGTTTGAATATGTTGGCAGCAAAGATTAGAGGAGAAAATGTATCTGCAAGACTGATTATGTGGATAGCCTTCGGGATGACACAGAGGCTTTGGCATGGCCAGGCTGTCACGAGCTTGGCTGTGGTTGTGAGGTCACCACTCTTTCCTTCTACATTCCTGGCTGAGATCCAAATTCAGAGAAGTGGCGGGCTGAGGCTGTGTGCAGCTGTCAGCATGTCTGTGGGCATCTGAGAAGGCACGAGGGCCCACACACAGCAGGGAGCAGTCTGGGACCCTCTTTTCACAATAGGACTCTGGGCAAAATGGGACAAGGTCAGCTTGGACAAGGCAGCTCAGCGGGGAGTGGCTTGACTTCCACCTAGTGGTAACTGCAGATGGGTTGGGCACTCTTTACAGGTTAGGGACACCTAGGACTAACAGCTTTCTGAATACAAAACTATGGGTCTTCCTAACAAATTCCTTTGGGGGATAGAAATGATCCCTGCAGGAAATACTTTCAGAGAGAAAATTGAAACTTAAAAGGAATTTTATATAAATAGGGGTGGATTTTCAAAGTTTGCGCTAATGATGAACTGTTCTTAAATGGTTAGGAGACTGAAAATATTAAATGTTAAAGTTTATTTCAGTTATTCTTGAAGATTCACATTTCTGACTCTAAAAAGGGATCTGTTGAGAAGGCTCACTGGATGGAAGTGCTTTCTGTATAAGCCTGATGCATACCTTGACATTTGTTCTGTGACCTTCACATGTGTGTGGTTGCACATAACTGTACTCACGTACATTATACTCACACACAATAATAAGTAAACACCTTTAAAAAGGCAATTGTTGCATGGCTAAGTGTATCCATGATTTCAAAGTTATTATTTTTTATTGTTCAAATTTTTATTGGAAGTGCATTAACTTTACAGATTGAAATACAGTAGACACTTAATGAATGTTTTGAATACTGAATGAAAGGATTTCTGAAGAATATAGACCTAATGATTGTTTTTTTTCTTATTAAGAAATTTTCTATTCATTTTACATACCAACCACAGATTCCCCCTCCCTCCTCCCACCCCCCAGTCTCCCCCCTCACTTCCCACCTCCTCCAAGTCAAGGTCTCCTATGGGGAGTCAGCAGAGTCTGGTACACTCAGTTGGGGCCAGTCCAAGCCCCTCCCCCCTGCACTAAGGCTGCGAAAGGTGTCACACCTTAGGCACTGGGCTCCAAAAAGCCTGCTCATGCACCAGGGACGGATCCCTATCCCACTGCCTGCCCACCCGCCTCCCCCAACAGTTCAAGCTAAACAACTGTCTCAAATATCCAAAGGGCCTAGTCCAGTCCCATGGAGGCTCCACAGCTATTGGTCTACAGTTCACGTGTTTCCACTAGTGTGACTGGTCATCTCTGTACGTTTTCCCATCATGATCTCGATGTCCCTTGCGTATAGAATCCCTCCTCTCTCTCATCAATTGAACTCCTGGAGCTCAGCCTGACACCCAGCCATGGATCTTTGTATCTGCTTCTGTCAGTAACTGGATGAAGGCTCTATAAAAAATGGGCTACTGAGCTAAATAGAGAATTCTCAACAGAAGAGTCTCAAATGGCTGAAAGACATTTAAGGTATTGCTCAACATTCTTAGTCATCAGGGAAATGCAAATGAAAATGACTCTGAGATACCATCTTATGCCTGCCAGAATGGCTATGATCAAAAACACTGAAGACAGCTTATGTTGGAGAGGATGTGGAGCAAGGGGAACATTCCTACACTGTTGGTGGGAATGTAAACTTGTACAGCCACTTTGGAAATCAGTATGGTGGTTTCTCAGAAAATTGGGAATCAATCTACCTCAAGATCCAGCTATACCACTCTTGGGCATACACCCAAGGAATGCTCAATCTTACCACAAGGGCACATGCTCAACTATGTTCATAGCAGCATTATTCATAATAGTTAGAACCTGGAAACAACCTAGGTGCCTCTCAACTGAAGAATGGATAAATAAAATGTGGCACATATACACAATGGAGTACTACTCAGCAGTGAAAAACAATGATATCATTAAATTTGCAGAAAAATGGATGGAACTAGAAAATATCATCCTGAGTGAGGTAACCCAGACTCAGAAGGACAAACATGGTATGTACTTACTCATAAGTGGATGCTAGTTGTAAAGTAAAGGATAACCAGACTACAACCTATACATAGCTCCAGAGAAGCTGGCTAACAAGGAGGATCCTAAGAGGGACACATAGATAGCCCAGCAATGGAGAAATAGATGAGATCTACATGAGCAAACTGGGAGTGGTGGTGGTGGGGGCAATGGAGGGCAAAAATGGGGGATGAGAACATAAGAAAATGGGAGGTTCAAGCTGGAACAGGAACAGAGTGGGAGAGCAAGGCAAGAGATATACCATGATAAATGAAGACATCAAGGGAATGGGAAGAAACAGAATGCTAGGGAAATTCTCAGGAATCCACAAGGATGACCCCATCTTAGACTACTAGCAATCGTTGAGAGGGTGCCTGAACTGGTCTACTCTGGTAACCAGATTAGCGAATACCCTAACTAATGATTATTTTTATTCAGCATTTGTCTTAGAAATTCTAGGAAATGTCATGACAAAATGCCAGGACATTTAAATATTACAGAGAGGCAAAACTGTAATTAGTTGCAAATGATATAATCATCTTTCTATAAATTATAAGAGGGCTGGAGAGATGGCTCAGAGGTTAAGAGCACTGGCTGTTCTTCCAGAGGTCCTGAGTTCGATTCCCAGCAACCACATGGTGGCTCACAACCATCTGTAATGAGATCTGGTGCCCTCTTCTGGCCTATAGTCATATGTGCAGGCAGAGTACTGTATACATAATAAATAAATAAATAAATCTTAAAAAAAAATTATAAGAGAGTCATCTAAAAACAATTAAGCTAATGAGATTGAATAGGATGGCAAGTTATAACTTATTAAAAATATTCTTTTCCCCACATCCCCAAAATAACCATCTAGAAATATTACAGAACTAACATTAAATTCTACAATGCATAAAAATATATGCGACACTTAGGAAGAGAATTGGTCAAGATATGTATTGCATAAATGGAATTGGCCAGTTAGGGCTATTTTTTTAATATAAAGAGTAACATCATGTTATGTTCTAGATTTAAAAAAAAATTTAAGCCATTTGTAATCATGTACTTAAGTAGAATTGAAAAACTAAGAAAATGAGAGTATTGACTCACTGATTAATACTACACTGAATTGAGAAACATGTTTTTTCTCATAAAAATTTTATGTGAAATATGCTTGTCTCCAACAATTAGTGATTATTCAGGATATTTCCACTTAGAAACCCTTTCACCATTTTTCTTTAACATAGAACAATCTCTAGTTCATTTTTTATTAGTTAGAAATCTTCTTAATTTCCCCCAAGTTTAGCCTATGTTATATAATTTAGTTTCCCGAATTCTGAATATCCACTGATATTGGAATATAGCAAAACTATTAACTCTCATTAAATTAAATATATAATTCAATTCAGTTGTTTGTACAAAAGTTATTCTTCTATAGAAATAAAATATGAAGACTTCCTGGTTTTAACATGTGCTATGAACATGAGAACACAGAAACAGAAAGTTCAGATTCTGAAGACAAGTAGCTTAGCAATTGTTTAAGCATAATGTGTGGCCATCTTTAAAATGTGTGCTGGTTCTAAAGCAGGGAAGCAGAATAGAGGAAGAGCTCTGGGTCAGATAGGTAGGCCTGGGCCCGATAATGCAGCCTCTTAGCTTCAGTCTCCTCATCCAAAAGTAGAGGTAACAATATATATGTAATATTTGTTGTGACAATAAACAAATCTAACATTTGTAAATCACCCAGTATATTGCTAGGAATGTAATACTGAATAACTTTTGGTATGGTGACAATGAGAGGTAACAATATGACTATCAGACTGGGGAGAGGGTTCAACAGATAGAGTCCTTGCTTTGCAAGCATAATGATCCAGGTTTGAGCTTGAGAACCCTCATACAAAGCCAGGCACAGCGGACTTGTTATCTCAGTGCTAGGGAGTTGAAGACAGATGTGACTCTGGCCAACCAGCCTGCTTGGTGAGTACCAGGCCAACCATCTCAATAAAAGGTTCATAAAGTCTGAGGAGTGACACCCATTGTTGACCTCTGACCTGCACATGTACACACACATGTGCACACACACACACACACACACACACACACACACGCACGCACGCACACACTTGAAGAGATGTTCTAAGAGTCACTTCTCATGTCTGAAGAGATGTTTCGATGTTTCAATGCGTGTGTTGTGTAGTGGGTAGCCATTCCAGCTTTGATCTGAAGTTCCAACCCCCATTGAGGCTTTGGTAACTGTCACGCCTACAAGGCAGGGCCAAGAAAGGACCCTGAAGACCCAAGATCCGGATGGGCCAGCCCTCTTGGTTCCTGGACCCTGGACGCTGGAGGTAGACCAAGCAGAGTTCTCCAGGGAACACCGCCGGACTGTGCCACACCTTTCCCAGACCCTGTAAACTATCCCTTCACTTGTATGTTACCCACAAAATAAACCTCCCTTTTAACTACATGGAGTGGCCTTAATAATTTCACCAATAGTGGGGCTGTTGCAGAGGACCTGAGTTTGCTTGCCAGCAGCCATGTACAACTGCCTGTAACACCAGCTCCAGAAGGGCCTGATGCCTCTGGCTTCCTTGGGTACTTGCACACTTGTGCAAATACTCTCCTACACATTCATATTTACAAATAAATCCTTAAACATAAGATTCACTTCTCATAGAAGCTGTCATCTTGACTAGGTTTAATACTCTAGTGTTGGTTGCCATCGTAGCATACTACATTTTTTATCAATTTAGTTAGAAGTGTGTCCACATTGCTGTTTCTCATTTTGTATATGGAAATGCAACTTCTCAGGCACTCCTCTGAAGATACAGACAAAATTAGCTGTTTTCTTAAGGTTTATTGTATTTTTGCTCCCACTTTTTGATTATATTTTCACTCATACAAAAAGTGCTTTCTTTTTTCAAGAATATAGAAATTTGAGCTGTAGAGGCCATTTCATTATTTTACCTAGTCAATTATAAATGTGTTCTATTAAATATTATTTTCAAGTTAAGGGGTTTTGTATACTTATAGATTGTTTGAAAGTCTTCTAATTGATTAAAAATTTTAAATAATCTATGTAGTATATAAGTATATAATAATGTTCTGGTTCACTAATCTGTGAAAAATTATTTCACTGCCTTAATTTTTTAAAAATATCAATAATGAAGTTTAATGAAATACAACTCACTAGTTTTTTTTTATTGAAAAAGGATGTCATAGGAAAAGAAAGCTTTTATATTATCCTTTCCATTTTTTTTAAATGGAACTATCTCAGTGATTTAAACATCTGTGGGACAGGAACAGAAAATCAGTTTTCAGCATCATCATTCTCAAAACAGAAAATATCTGTGACTAAATGCCATTGTTTCCTGCCTCCATACCACAAAATTCTCCAGGTTTCGCAGCAATGAACTCAGTGTTCTACAACTCAATCCAACTCGGATACTGTCCACGTGCAGACAGTCACTCCTACGGGCTGAGGCTCAGTCCCACAGACTGCCACTCACTTCAGAGGACCTTTGGAGTCCAGGTCCATCACTCATTCTGTCAGCTGAAGGCTTTATGGGAGTTTCCATGACCTTCTCCTTGGGTTGGACCATTCAATAGAACTGAGGAAACCAATTTACTTCTTAAATTCCACATTAATTATAATGAGCACTGCTTAAAAATTGTCATATAAATAACATTCATAGGCCAAAGATGGGTAGTGACTGGGGGCTTCCTCATTCTCTCCAGGCATGCCAGCTTCTCAGCACCTCCCAGCAACTCAGAAACTCCACAAACCCTGTTCTTTTTGGGTATGTAGCGTGATTATGTATAGGCGTGATTGATTAAATCCAGCCCCACTTTTTGGAACTTCCCTCAGGTTACTTCATTAACATAAACTGTGTGGTTAAACTCCTTACGAATAAGAAAATATTCAAACCCATGTTTCACCTTATCATTCCTGTCACTTAGGAAATGATGAAGATTTAGACATTCTTGCTAGGGGTTGAACACACACACACACACACACACACACACACACACACACACACACACACGGAGCCTAATTACAGCTGCAGTTTTCTGGGTGGATGTAGTGGCAGAGGACAGAAGGCATGGGTAGAAGTCTTCCACATTTATTAATCCAGCCATAAGTCTTCCATATCCTCTTCTTCCCATTCCAATGAAGACAATGGATCTAGCGAACGCTGAATTATGTTCATGAAAAATGACATTTGCTGTGCAGGAGGTGTGAGCTCACTCCAAGCAGCTCCCCAAAGAACACTTCTGGAAGATTGTATCCAGTCTTGATGTCACATGTTCAAGGATCTTTCTGGAATGTGGTGACACAAGGCTTGAAATTACTCCACATGGGGGAGCTGTAGCACTGTGACTTCCAGGCATGGAGGAGGGGGTGTAAGGGAGTGGCTGGGGTGCGCAGCCTCTCAGGGCTTTTTTTTCTGGGGAGACAGCTGAATTTACTATCTTTTGGGCTCCAGATGGAAACAACTATTATTTAAGGCAAAAATGGAATGGTTTGTGGTAGATAGAAAGATGAATTTCCACATGTCATATTCGCTTAAAGATGGAGCAGGCAAGTTGAGGAGTTAAAGCGGGGTTTGCATGGAGCCTTGGGTTACCTTCTCATTGAAATGTTATTATGTTTTATTTAGCTATTTTGCATATGTGTGTGGTGGTTGAGGGGTAAGTGTGCATGGCACACATGTAGAGTTGAGAGACCAACTTCAGGAGTTGGCTCTTCCCTTCCACAGTGTAGAATCCCCGCATTGAACTCATGTGGTCCTGCCGTCTCACTAGCCTGGGCCACCTCTTGACAAGTGTGTTGCACCATTAGAAATGCAGTTGGATTAA
>CABHPR010125501.1:0-53064 GCA_902168415.1 Peromyscus melanophrys
TGTGTAATTTCTTTTGGCCTATCATTTTGCTTCCTTGGTTCTCCCTTTCTTACTGCATATCTTCTCAGACATATTAAATGGTTCCTTTTCAAATATTATTCAAACATTTGAATTAGGTCAGGGGCAGGGAGAGACAGATATACTTACACACACTGAAAAACAATGTGCATGTGAAAGAAAATGAGAATTACATCTTACGTTTTGGAGATTTGCAGTTGCAGATTGATGGAAAGATCTTGCCTAAAAGAAATGCTGAGGAAAAGGTCTTATTTTACCTAATCCAGCTCCCTTCATCCCCTGATTCTTATAATTCTATGGTACCAACCCCCAAATACTCGTAGTTTTCTATGTATGTTGATTGTTTGTTTGTTTTTTTAAGTGATATAGGCCTGCTGTGATTCAAACATGTTTTCCCTAGAGTTTGTGTGAGAAATTTAATCTGTGAATTCCTGTTCATGGCATTTGGAACTGAGCCCTGTGAGATGTCACTATAGTTCTATGATGTGAACAGGGTGGAGCCCCATATGACCTTTATGGCTCATAAGAGGCAGAGACTAGAGCACTCATACTGCTTGCTACAATGTCATGTGAGTCCTCCCACCATGTGAAGGCACAGAGCAACATACAACATGTTGGCACCTTGACATAGAACTTACCAGGCTTCAAAACTGTGAGCAATGAATCTTTATTCTTTATATGTGATCCAGTCCCATGTAGGCTCCATGGTTGTTGATTCAGTCTCTGTGAGCTCCTAAGCCCAGGTTAGTTGATTCTGTGGGTTTTCTTGTGATGTCCTTGACCTCTCTGGCTCCTACAGTCCTTCTTCCCTTTCTTTAGCAGGATTTCCTGAACCCAGCCTATTTTGTGACTGTGGGTCTCAGCATCTGGTTCCATTAGTTGCTGGATAAAGCCTCTCTGAGGCTAGGCACCAATTTATGAGTATAGCATCACATCATTATGCATTATTATATTGACTTTTTTTTCTACGTTTGTGTTTGGTTTTATCCTAGGTCTTTGGACTATTCAGCCTCTGGGTCCTAGAAATCCAGGAAGTTTCAGGGGTAGATTCACTCTCCTGGCATAGATTCGAGGCTGGAATAGTCATTAGTTTGCCACTCTTGAAATCTCTGCTCCACGACCCCAACAAATCCCGTAGGCAGAACAGACTGTAGGTCAAAGGTTATGTGGGTGAGTTGGTATTCCAGGCCCTTCCCTGGAGTCTTGCTTGGTCATAGGAAATGGTCAGTTCAGACTACATACCCCCTATTGCTTGGAGTCTTAGCTGGGGTCATCCTTGTAGATTCCTGGGATTTTTCCTTGTCAAATTTCTATTTCATCCTGAAAAGTTGTTTCCAGTCATTTCTTTCAGTACTCTCCTTCTCCATGCTTCCCCCTTCTGATACCTTATGCTCCCATCACCCCCACCCCTACTCCACCCACAAAATATCTTCTACTTCCCCTTCCCAGGGAGATCCAAGTATCCTCTCTTGAGCCCTCCTTTTTACGTAGCCTCTCTGGGTCTGTGTATTATAGCACGGTTATCCTTTACTTTACAGCTAATATCCATTTATAAATGAGTTCATACTATGTTTGTCTTTCTGCGTCTCAATTACCTCACTCAGGATGATTTTTTTTTCTAGTTCTATCCATTTGGCTACAAATTTCATGATGTTATGGTTTTTAACAGCTGAGTAATGCTCCATTATGTAAATGTGTCACATTTTCTTTATCCATTCTTCAGTTGAGAAATATCTAGGTTGTTTCCAGGTTTTAACTATTACAAATAAAGCTGCTATGAACATTGTTGAGCAAATGTCCTTGTGGTATATGCCCAAGAGTGGTATGTAGTGATATTTTGTTTGTGCTCTATCATATAAAGCTTGATTGGAGATCAGAGTGTGCAGCTAACCACTATGGGACAGGCAGTGGTGGTATGCACCTTTAATCCCAGAACTTGGGAGGAGAAAACAGGAAGTGATATGGCTGGGCTGAGAGAGGAAATGGTAAGGCAGGAGTGGAGACAGGAGTTTGGCCCGTTAGGTCTGAGGATTCAGCAGAGATAAGAAGTCTTTCTAGTGGCTGGCTGCTCTGCTTCTCTGATCTTTCAGCTTTCACTCTGATATCTTACTCTGGGTTTTTATTATTAAGACTAATTAGGATTCTCGCTACAGTGGTATAGCTGGGGCTTGCGGTAGATCAATTCCCCATTTTCTGAGAAACTGTCATATTGATTTCCAAAGTGGCTGTATAAGTTTGCACTCCCACCAGCGGTGGAGAAGTGTTCCCCTTGTTCTACATCCTTTACAGCAGGAGCTGTCAATTGTGTATTTGATCTTAGCCATTCTGGCAGGTGTAAGGTGGTATCTCAGAGATGTTTTAACTTGCATTTCCCTGATAACTAAGGATGTTGAACACTTCTTTAAGTGTTTCTAGGCCATCTGAGATTCTTCTGTTGAGAATTCTCTGTTTAGATCCATACTCTCTTTTATAATTGGATTATTTGGGGTTTTGATGTCCAGTTTCTTGAGTTATTCATGTATGTTGGAAATCAGCCCTCTGTCAGATGTGGGTTTGGTGAAAATCTTTCCATTCTGCAGGCTGCTGTTTTGTCCTAATGACAGTGTCCTTTACCTTACAGAAGCTTTATGGTTTCATGAGGTCCCATTTATTAATTGTTGATCTTAATGCCTATGCTATTGGTATTCTATTCAGGAAGTTGTCTCCTGTGCCAATTTTTTGAGGCTATTTCCCACTTTCTTCTCTATCAGGTACTGTTTTAAATGAATAAGGGGCATCAAAATCATGATGGGGAAATGTACAGAGACAACCAAACCAAACCAGTGGGAGCTCATGAACTGTGGACCAATAGCTGTAGAGCCTCCATGGGACTGGACTAGGCCTTCTGCATACTCAAGACAGTTGTGTAGTTTGATCTGCTTAAGGGGCCCCCAGACAGTGGGATCAGGATCTATCCCTGGTGCATGAGCAGGCTTTTTGGCGCCTACTGCCTGTAGTGGGACACGTTATACAGCCTTGGTGCAGGGGGAGGGTTTGGGACCTGCCACAATTTTTGTGGAGGAGGTGGGAATGTGGGGTAGGCTGTGGAGGAGGCTGGGGGTGGGAGAAAGGAGGGGAGAGGGATCTGTGGTTGGTATGTGAAATGAATAGAAAATTTGTAATAAGAAGAAAGAAAAAAATTGATCTTCACAACTTAAATAATCTTTTCCAATTTAGAAATTGTAAAAGGAAAAATTAAGACTGCAAAGGATATGAAATTCATTACAAGCCAGTTTTTAAATGATAAAGTTGTCAGAGAAGTCTGCTGGGACCTGAAAGATGGCTTACTGATTAAGAGCACTTGGTACTCTTTCAGAGAACCTTTGTGGCAGCTTATAACTACCTGTAACTCTAGTTCCAAGGGGCACAACTTCCTATTCTGGCCTCTGTGGGCACGGTACATACATGGTGCAGATAGGCATGCACCCACCCACATACATGCAAATAAAAGTAAATAAAAGCAATGTTTAAAGTCTGCTAAACACACAACTCGAAACTCCTAGCTGTTGCATTATACCACATTCATTACAGCTCCAGAGGGTCTGTGAATTCTGAGGAGAGAAACAAACACTCTGGCTTGAGTTAAGAGTTTTGAGAGCAGTAAGTGGATGCTCTTAGGTACCATGCTTCAGAAACACAGTTTTAGGAAATAGCTATTTAAAATTATAATTTGAAATTTGAATTTTGTTTTGAGAGAGAGTCTTGCACCAAACCCAGGCTAGCTTTGAGCTAATCATTCTCCTACAAGCATGCTTCACCACACCTGCCCAAAAGTTTTCTTTTCTTCCCACGAATCAGCATCAGAAATAAATTTCACATATTCTTTATGTAACAAGAGCAAAAACCTGAAGTATTTGTGAAAAGAATTCACTTTACTTCAATCAGACAAATATAATAATTATTTTCATTTCCAATGTTTCCTCATAAACATATTTTTGCTGTGTAACTTTCAAATAATATATAAAATATTGTATCATGGATTTTGTTAAATCTTCCACTGTAAGTGGTTTCAACATCATCACACTGTGGCTTCTAGCACTTACGTTAGTTAGTGTATGACAGCTGCAATAAAACCAAACCAAATCCAAAGTGCTTTTACAAAACAAAGATTTCGCTGAGTAATACACTAGAGGAAGAACAGGATGAAGCTCGCTTCAAAATGTAGCAGCAGACTCTTCTTTCTATCTCTTCAGAACCAATTGGCACAGCCAATGAGGAGCAAGGTTTATGATGGACATAACTAGGATCTGGGACAGGAGATAGCCCATATAATTGCTACCCCTCCCAACCATAAGATGTACAGAGAAGTCTCTGCTTAATTTTATTTTCCCATGAAAAGACAATAAAATTTACATGTTTTTCCAGAAGTGAAATTGCCAAACCAAAGTGTCTATTTCTTTTAAGGGTCTGACTTATCTACTAACATTTTATGAAAAGTATTTGTTAATTGATTGTGCACCACTATGAATGCTGAGTGGAGGCTCCCACTCTACTGCACACTTGCCACCACTGACTTCTTTTTGTGTTTTTAAAAAAGTAGTATAACATCAATACTCCAACACAAATATACATGCACACATATCATAAAAATAAGTCTGTTCATTAGGAAACTCAAGTCTTTAGAAGACTATATGCTTTCCATATCATTAGATATTTCCCATGCACGCTCTCTTTTAAAGTTAAGAGTAGTAATAATTGAGGAAGTGGGAGTGGTCCTATGCTAGCATGAACACAGCTTTTAGAAGGAAGGACTGAATGCCTCCTCTAAACGTCTTCACAGACTTGGAATTAATAAGCACCAACAATATTCTCAGACGTGGAAAAAATAAACATCTACCTGCATTTCAGCATAAGATGGGTCTTCCCTTTCCCATGCACAAAAAAGGTGAGATGATCCCTCAGACAATTCCTTCTAGGACAAATTTCTCTTTCCTGTTTGTGTCCCATGTGTCCTTAAACGTGTGTGGATATGGACAGGCTATTTTTTGTAACTATGGTTCTTATTTTTGGTGGCATTATTTTACCCAGCACAAGTAATATTTACTATATTATAGATAATTATGTTTCTAATACTTCAAGTAACATTGTAATACTTATAGATTTTCGTACATTATGACTTTATATGGTGTAACTGGTGTAAAATACACAGCATGGATGAATCAAACACAGAGAAAAGGAAGAAAAGAATCTTATTGGTCAGGAAAAGAAAGAGAAAAGAAAACGGACTAAGAAAGTTTCAGATCAATTTACAAATACTGTGTGTTGTGGGCTATTTGATCACACTGTGCACCCCAAGGTTAGAGACTGCGTTGTCTGCCAGAGGAAACTGCTTTTAGCTGTGCTATGGCTCAACCCTAAGCACACACTTTTCATCTAAGCATTTTTATGCTGGAATATTGTAAACAGGATTAAATAAAATCAACCACAGTTCCCATAGGTTGAGAGGCAGAGCAAGAAACCAGCTGACAAGAAAAAAAAAAAAAAAAAACAGAGAGCAGGAGGAAGTCAGGAGGACAGTGAGAGAGAGAGAGTGAGAGAGAGCGAGCCACACAGGAAGTAGGAGGGAAGGATATCCAGTTGGAGGAGTTTTTGTTTGAGATGGTATAGGAGTAAGATCTCTTTCTGGGACAATGGCAGAAGAGGAAGCAGCCAGCTGCTTTTTCTGCCTCTTTGAGCTAGCAGATTTTCATCCTAGTATCTAGCTTTTTAGCCTTTATTGGTAAAATAAAACAACAGAGAATTATACTAAAAGAATAACAAACATGTATGGGAGATGGAGAACATCTTGGAGAAAGTAAGAAGACAGAGTGAATATGATCAAAAATATATTTTATGAAATTCTCAAAATATATTTTAAATTTTAAAAACAAAGAAGAAAATCCACTTTTTTTTTGGTTTCATGAAATTTGCTTAAACCTCTTTTGCCTAGTTCATCCCCCCAATGCTTATGGTAAACAATGCATTGAACATACTGAGTACTTAAAAATCACCATGTGAATAACTGATAAGAAAAAGATAGCAGAGAGATTTTAAGGTCAGCCTCAAAATCTGTAGTCAAATTATCACCACATAAAACTGACGTAAAATATCAGGAAAGAGGTAAAGAGGCTTTCACTCTTTAAATGTGAGCATGCCAAAACACAACCCATTAAGTCAGGCAAGGTGGTTCATGTTTACCATCCCAGTACTCAAGAGTATGAAGCAGGAGAGTTATTGTGGGTTTGCGGCAAGACTGAACTTCAAAACAATTTCCAAGTTCGTCTTGGCTACAGATGAGACCTTGTCTCATTCACACCCCCAAAAAGGAAATAATAATTAGAATCTATTTACATAAAGCACAGTTGTAACAAGTTGTTGAAGACAATACAGGAAAGGAGAAAGTAGCTGTAATGGCAACTCACACAGGAGTTTCTAATACTTTTACATACAGTGCAAGTAGGCTTAAAAGTTCCACAGCCAGGGTTTTGCAGAAACATAAGTGGGTAATCACAAAGGCTAAAAAAAGTCTATGAAATTATTTAATAAAAGTGTTATTGAACCATTTTAAGGAAATTATTTATATTGCTTATATATTCACAAATGAAGACATCTTAAGGCTGATCTCCAAAATATATAAAGAACTCAAGAACTAGAAATCAAAATAACAAACAATTCAATTAAAATATGGGCCATAGAGCTAAACAGAGAATTCTCAAAGGAAGAATTTCAAATGGCCAAAAAACATTTAAGGAATTGCTTTATTCATCAGGGAGATGCAAATCAAAACATCTCCGAGATACCATCTTACACTTGTTAGAATGGCTAAGATCAAAAGCACTGCAGATAGCTTATGCTGGAAAGGATGTAGAGCAAGAGGAACACTCCTCCACTGTTGGTGGGAGTGCAAACTGGTACAGCCACTTTGGAAATCAGTATGGCAGTTTCTCAGAAAACTGGGAATCAATCTACCCTGAAATTCAGCTATACCACTCTTGGGCATATACCCAAGAAATTCTCAATCATACCACAAGGACACATGCTCAACTTTGTTCATAGCAGCATTATTTGTAATAGCCAGAACCTGGAGACAACCTAGATGCCCTTCAACTGAAGAATGGATTAAGAAAATATGGTACATATACATAATGGAGTACTACTCAGCAGAGAAAAAAATGACATCATGAAATTTGAGGACAAATGGATGGAACTAGAAAATATCATCCTGAATGAGGTAACCCAGACTCAGAAGGACAACATAGTATGTATCCACTCATAAGTGGATAGTAGATGTAAAGCAAAGGATAATCAGACAACAAACCACAGATCCAGAGAAACTAGCAAACAAGGAAGACCCAAAGAGGAACACATGGATCATCCTGGCAAGGGGAAATAGATGATCTCCATGACTAAACTGGGAGTGAGAACAGAAGGGAATGGGATGGTTGAGCTGGAACAGGGAGGGAGAAGGAATGCAATGAAAGAGATACCATGATAGAGAGAGATATCATGGGGATGGAGAGAAACCCAGTGCTAGGGAAGTTGCCAGGAATCCTCAAAGATGACCCCAGCTTGGACTACTAGAAATAGTGGAGAGGGTGCCTGAACTGAACTTGCTTATCCCAGTGATCAGACCAGTGAATATCCTGTCATCACAGAGCTTCTCTCCAATAACTGATGGAAGCAGATGCAGAAATCCACAGCCAAACACCAGGCAGAGCCCCAGGAGTCCAGTCAAAGAGAGAGAAGAGGGATTCTATGAGCAAGTGCATCAGTGCATCATGATGGGGAAACCTGCAGAGATGACCAAACCAAACTAGTGGGAACTCATGAAAATTGGATCAATGGCTGTGGAGGCTCCATGGGACTGGACTAGGCCCTCTGCATGGCAAGACAGTTGTGTAGCTTGATCTGCTTGGGGGGGAGGGGCTGGCAATAGAATCCGAATCCATCCCTGGTGCATCAGCAGACTTTTTGCCGCCCACTACTATGATGAGACACCTAGTGCAACCTTGAGCAGGGGGAAGAGCTTGGACTTGCCTCCACTGGATGTGCCTCCCCATGGGAGGCCTTGCCTTCTTGTGGAGGGGGGAGTAGGGGTTGGGTTGGGAGGGGGAGGCAGGAGGACAGGAGGAGGGAAAAGGGGGATCTTTGATTGGTGTGTAAAATGAATGAAAAAAATCTTAAAAAAATAAAATAAAATAAAAGCAAAAAATCCTGATACTGAGAGGTAACTACTAAGGTGAAAGGTGAAGACAAAATAAAATACCAGAATCAACACAGAAGCATGCTTTCAGTATAACTACACACACACATACACACTTCTACTACACAGACTTCTACTACAGGACGGCTAAATCCTCGAGTGTCTATAAAAATGTAATAGCTCACTTACTCTCTGGAAGACATATTTCAATATCTCCAGTGGGTGCACAAAAGCACTGACAACATTGATTCCTATGTACACTGTCTTTTCCTATACACACTACAATTAATTAAGCATGGCCAAAATGAAAATCAATAATAAAACGGTATAATTATTATAAGCTGCTGAAAGAGAAGTTGTTTGAACTCCATCTCTCCCTTTCCCCACATCTCTTCTGGTGCTGTCCTCATCATTCCTGGGAGGATGAAATGTAGCAAGATGCTGATTTGATAAGATGAAGTTAGGTGAATGACATAGACACCAGAATGTAGAGCTAGGCAGCAACCCCACTCCAGCGTTACCTTGGCATCTCTACTGCTATAGTCAGACCGTAGGGTAATAATCTAAGTGCCAACTAAGTGACTGATGACCAAGCAGTGTGCACAGCAGTAGAACCTATGGTGAAAGATGAGGCTAACTGTGGAAGCCCTAGGTGAGAAGCTGTGGAAGGCAGACTCATGTCACAAGGGCTGGAACAGGTCCTGAGTTTCATTCTGCTGTCAGAAAGCAAAAGGGGGTGGGGCACTTTCAGGCCTTGAGAGAGGGCAAAAAACAAGCTGACTAAGACTGGACCATAAATCCCAGACAGCATTTTAGTGGGAATAAGAAGGTCTGAAAAGTGGTGAGAGAGTGGATCTGGAAAACAGAATTAATACCTTACAGAATAAACTGAGAGCATCAAGAATTGTTGGACAGAAGAAATTATTTCTAGTGTTCTATAGTATATCATGGAAGATAGTATTAAGAGTAAGGCAGAATATATCTTAAAATAACAAAAGATAAAAATGCAAGATGATAAATGCACCAATATCCTGCTTGAAGTCTAACCCAGTACATACATGAGTCAGATCATCTCATTTCCCGCATACATATAAAATTTAGTTAAACACTCAAATTTGCTTTATTCAATAAATGTAGTAAAATATCCATTTATAATATCTTTCTAAAATGCTGAATTTGGAACTGGGTAGATATCGCAGTGGGCAAAGCCCTTGCCGCATAGTCATCAGGATCTGAGACCTTTTTTCCAGAATCTATATAATGGCAAATGTGGTGACATGTCTGTCATCCCTACATTCCTTTAGTAATATGGCAACAGTAGAGAGAGGAGATTACTTTGGAAGCTCTCAAGCTATCCTGCTCTACACATCAACAAAATACTCAAACAAAATACTCAATCTTATGGCAAATGAGGTGGAAGATGTGGACAGAGGTCTGAGTTTGTCTTCCAACCTGTATGTGTTTACCCTGCCCCAAGTGCATGTGCATGGCATACACACACACACACACACACACACACACACACACACACACACACACACACACCACATACAGACATGCCAAATTCTTTTTTTGTTGTTTGTTTGTTTCTCTGGGTAGTTTTGGTGCCTGTCCTGGATCTCGCTCTTTTAGACCAGGCTGGCCTCGAACTCACAGAGATCTCTTTAGCTCTGCCTCTGAGTACTGGGATTAAAGGCGTGCACCACCACCACCACTACCGGCGACATGCTGAATTCTCAAGTGAAGCACTTTCCTGTTTAACAAGCACTGCTAAAGCACAGAAAAAGGCATTCTTTAGCTTAGCTACTGACTGCATGCCTTCATGACTGACTTATCCTTTAGTCTACAGAACCGTCACTTAAAAGTTCTCAGTCCAGGAGCTAGGGACATGACTCAGTGGTTGAGAATGCTAACATCTCTTTCAGAGGATACTGGTTCAACTTCCAGAATGTACGTAGCACTTCACAAGAGCCCATAACTGGAGTTTCAGGGAATCCGACACCCTCTATGACCACCTCAGAGTGCCTGTATGCATGTGATGCACGTATATACATACACTCAGACATACCCACATACACATAAATTAAAACTGTTCCAGTCAGCAACAGATGTAAATGTTTGACAAATGGCTCTCCTTTGGGACGAAATTTGCATGGGATTGGATGTATAGATGGGAGAAGCCCAGAAGTTGCACAGAATGTCAAGCATGCATCATGCTGACTGGGGAACTAAGGTGTAATGTAAGTTACTTCCACGGTCTACAGCCCCTTTGTTTTCTACCATCTTTTGCTGCAGTTAACCAAGAATCAAGCACATTTTGTTTGAGTTATCACCCTGCCTTTTTATTAAATGCCTAGCGCACTTTTTTTTTTTTTTTTTTTTTTTTTTTTTTTTTTGATTGGGGGTTTTTTTTTTGTTTTTTTGTGCCTTTCCTGGAACTCACTTGGTAGCCCAGGCTGGCCTCGAACTCACAGAGATCCGCCTGCCTCTGCCTCCCGAGTGCTGGGATTAAAGGCATGTGCCACCAACGCCAGGCCTAGCGCACTTTTTATTGACAGAAAAAAGTCCGTTGTTTCAAAACTTTATTCCAAGTAAATCAAATTTGGTTTGGGGGTAGAAGTTTGCCTTTTTCCTCCTTTGCATAAATAACTGCTTAATATTTTTCAAGATTTTTAATTTTATTTTTAGGTATATGTATGTAGGTGTGTGTGTGTGTGTGTGTGTGTGTGTGTGTGTGTGTGTGTGTGTTTACATGTGTATGTGCATATGAGTGCAGTGCCCATGGAGGCTAAAAGAGTGTGCCAGAGCCCATGAAGCTGGAGTTACAGGCAGCTGGGAGTTGCCCTACTTGGAACCAAACTCCTGACCTCTGTGCGAGCAACATACATTCTTAACTGTTGAGTCACCTCTCCAGCCCCTGCTTACATTTAAAAGATGATACCATATAGTTCTGATTTTTATATTTTTATATTATTATTGTGAAACATTTATATTTGAGTTTTGCATATCTTTTCTCACACTATCTCCTGTCCTTAAGCTCCAAATATTTAAGGACTTTAGAGCTTAATTTGTAAAGTTTTTAATATATTCTGTTTGGCATACGCTTATTGTTTTGTTATACATCTTATATCAATAAAAGCATAGTAAATGTGATTCTTAATAGATCTTTAGGTATATTGATGATTATTCCTTCAGTTCAAGTCCAGGAAATAGGTGTTTGAGGACGAGGAGAAAAGGCTTGTCATGCATGTGACTGTTTACCTTCAGGTTTACCGGTTTGTAGGGATCAACGCTCTGTTCATAGCAGACAATTACTGCAACTGCTTCTGCTGGTTGAAAGTAATACCTTCATTGAAAATTATTCCACAAGGATTTTATAAAAATGTCTTCATCACACCTATAGATAGCACATTTCAGCAACCCCTGAGCCTTAGAAAAGCTACCACTCTGGTTCAGAGGCTGGGGAGGAAGCTTGACCTACAAAAGGCCAGGAAGAATTAATTCACATAAATATCAAATGACTATCCCATTTGAAGAAAGTGATCCCAGATGAAATCAAAACACTCTTTTCATAGTATCTGAAGTTTATTATTTTTTTTGTTTGAACACAAAGATTATGATTTTAGGACATTATGTGATGTTCTAACTCAATCTTCAATCATTCACCTGGTGCCAGATAAGCAGAATCCATATCAAACCAAAATTAGTAACAGATTTCTAATTGAGACAAGCCAAAGCTACAAAAAATTATGGAGTTCATTTCAGAAAAACAAGTGACACAAAAATTAAAATGAAATAGGCTTAAAATTTGAGAACTATTGGACACAGTAAATCACAGCTATAGAAGAAAATGAAGCAGTCTCTCAGAAGATTGACTTTGATAAGATGAAATATAACATGAGCCATGATGTGTAAGGTCAGGTAGTCATCCAAAGTATGTGCTCCTGATAGAAGACTAAAACTCTAAGAAAAATTGACTATTAAATGAAGTTGACCATGTACAATAGCATCCTTAAGTCCATCTATTTATTTCTAAAAAGCACATCACACTTTTTTTTACCTAGAAAATACTAAGATATTGGCTAAATTTAAAATGTAGTAAAAAATCAACACCATGATCATTGTGAAGTTTCATCAGCAGTCTATGGTGGGAAGCTGGAGGAGATATGGTATCTAGTAGCAAGATGGCTTAGTGAGTAAAGGTCTATTGCTAAGGCTGACAGTCTGAGTTCAGTGCCTGTGACTCACAAGTGGAAGCAGAAAAATGACTTCTAAAAGTTGTTTTCTGACATCCACATTCACACCATGGTTTGTGTGTGTGCCAAAAATAAATAATATGCAATAAAATATACTACACCCTAAAAACCCAGAAAGTCATACTTATAAAACACAGTGTATGACTTACACATATTAAATCTCAAATTTACTCCAGCGATGCCCATAAGAAAGAAATTTACTAAAAAGTCTGCTGATGCTGAACCACAAGGCAGTGTGACATTTATTCCACACATCATTACTTAAAAGGCAAAGAGACACCTTTTTAATGTCTTGAAATACATTGTTTTTGGTAGCACAAGGTTTGTTAGAAGGAGGAATAGCAGCCAGCCACCAGGGAAGCAAGATGACCAGGAGTTTAGGGCTATCCTTGGCTACATAGTGAATTCATAGCCAGCTTGGGCTACAGGAAATCCTCTCTTGAAAAACACAGCAAACAAAATGAAACAAATTAATACAATAAAAATCTAAAGAAGGCTGAATCACTTTACATTGCCTCATAGTGAGGTTTCAGCCCTGACTGTGATGCTTGTTAATTCATAGCCTGGGACAATTTCCAAACACCTCTGTGCCTCAGATTCCCTATCTGTGCAAACTGAAATGCAGATGAATCCTGTATGAATACTAGCCAAGTTAAAATATGGGAAGTTATAAACAAATCCTATTGCAATTTTTCCTGTTGCTGCTTTTAACATCTAGTGGTAGAAATATGAGTTGATATTAACTAGAAATCTCCCATGTTTATCTGGAGTAAAAATCTGTCTCTATAAGCAAAGGAGGAAGAGGCTAGAAAAAAATGGCATTTTCCTCTTAAGTATTTCACACTTGCTTTCATCTTACTCCTCTTTTTTGTTAGGCATTTGTTTGCCTGAGGAAATACACTAAAGAAAAATCAAAAGAAAGACATGGAGTTACTCACACTCAGAATATTCACCAGGAAAAAGGCCTTGAATACCAGGTCATTATCCTTATAGGAGGTATGCTGAATTGTTCCTTTCTGCACAGCCCTGACCCACTCCATCTTATTGTGATATGGCCCTACTGTGCAGAACAGTTCAAGGGCTTCATAGTTTCACAACCCCAGGGGGCACCATTCATGTAGAAACCATAAACAGTGGCTTTCTCCAGAGGATTCATTCACACAGAACACAGTCAGTATGATGTGCAAGGTGCTGTTTCTGTCCCCATTAAAGGTGGTGAGAATCAAGCAGAAGTAGGTACTGTGGAAGGGATGTAAAAATCACTGTGGAAGGGATGTAAAAATCAAGTAACTTAAGCTAACAACTAGAGTGATATGAAGGAGAGAAGCCAGGGAAGAAGAGCACATCAAAGGATGATATATAAGTGTCTCAGGTAGGGAAGCACATTGATAGCACATTCAAAAAGTCCTAGAGGAAAGAGATTCTTGCCTAGACACACACTGATTAAGCTAGCACGAATATTCCTCACAGCCTGCTTCCCACTCATGTGGAAAGCAGGTACTTGGGTAGATATCAGGCAGAAGCTGAGTTTCTTGTGTTGACACTGGGTACAATGAGATCAGGTGAATGTAGAGCAATTCATTATTTGGATAAGATGTTGACCAGAAGGATCTACCTTAAGTGTTCAGTTCCAAGGGCTGCAGGCTAAATGGGAACCCCCTAGGGTTGATAATATCAGTAAGAGCCTAAGCAATGCTGAGAAAGTCATAGTGTAATGCCTAGCTCTGATTATACTCATGTAAAGATGTTACTGTAACCCCTAAATGCCAGCAGAGCTAGTAAGCCTAGGATGGAAGGTGTGTGCAGACATGACCCTGGAGGCCACAGTAAAGGAGAGAGTGAAGAAGGAAGAGTGAGCTTCCCCCATGCTTCTACCCAGACAGAATCTGTAGTAGAGCAGGTGCAATACAGTTGTCTTTGAGAGAGGGTTGAGAATTAAATTTGAATAATTAAACATTTTTACAAAGTTCTGGATTAGATACTAGTTTTTGCTATGGGGGTTAATTTTATTATTATGCAGAAAGAGTTGTGGAATACAAATAGCTACAGACAATATATCAAATTGATGTTTTTGTTTATATCTAAGATACTTGAGAATTCTAAGACATTCCACAAACTGCATCTGTCTGATTCCCATAGCAAACAAACCACCATACAGAACAGTTCGGTTTTAGAAACAGCTGGAAAATTTATATTTTGCCAATGAGTCTGGTACTTCATATAGCAAGAGATGTAAGAAAGAAAGAAATGAATGAGGTTATTTTTAAGAAATCTAAAGTGACAAAATGAGTGAGCTCTCGTCTTCCTGCACATGGTCATATACCACAAAACTACAGAAGTTTTATGGACATTGGGCAGACATTAAGATGAAAAAGAAGGTCTCAGACTGAAAAGAGACAGTCAGACAGGTATTCTAAAGTCCTTATATCCATCCATCAATTTTCTATGTGAAAACTACAGTTCCAAATCAGATGAGTGAGCAACAACTGCGGGATAGTATGCATTCCCAGGGTAAAATGAGCCAAATTCTTGCCTTACACACCTCTTCTCACACACATGTATTCACTTACACTCATAAATCAAGAAGAACATCATGATCAGGAGACAGAAAATACAATGTAAGATTTTACATGAAAATGCTGTTGCATAGAGGACATGTGCCACTTTAGGAATGAAGTAAAATTCAGAAATAATAGAGGATTTACAGGCTAGACAAATGGTGAGTGAGTAAATGTGCTCTTTGCTGAGGCTGACAGTCTGGGTTCAATCCCTCAGACCCACATGTGGAAGAAGAGAACTGACCCCTGCAAGTTAGCCTTTGACTTCCATGTCTGTGCCTTAGCAAGGATAATCACTGTCTCACAATAAGTAAATGAATGTAATTATAAAAATTGAAAAATAAGTGACGGCAGAAAATATTTAATAAAATTGCAAAAATGTTTTAATATTTATAAAATAATCAGTGTAAAGACAAAATAGAGAATTCTTTATAAATTATACATCTATGTATAAATCACACACACACATATATATATATCCAGCAATGTAAGCTTTATTTAGATTGTAAGCTTGATTAATATTTCCTCTACACTCTTCAATAGTAACTATCTATAGCAATCAAGGATGCAGAAGCTATTCTGGACCTACATATATCAACACTATTTTGAAATTGAAATAGAGATATTGCGGAGGGATTATTCATAAGAAACTGGGTATTCACATTTGGAGAGGATAGTGGGATTTTTCTAAAAGTATTGGGTTATGTTTGGATTCAAACATTTGCCAATAATCATTTGGTACATTTTCAAGATTTTAGTCTATTGGAATAAAATCTCTATCCACTTCTTCAGATGTACAAAGGCATGAAGCAAAATATTGACAGATCAAGAGGAAGAAGAGCATTGGACTCTTTCTGATAAAAATAGAGGCAGATCTCCTTGTCCCAAAGTTGAGAAAGGTTGGAATCAGCATGTATCTACATTAAAGGATGGTAGCTGCAAAAGCATATGGGCAATATAAACAAATTTAATGAAAATCAGGACATAAAGATGCATTATATATGTACATATTTATGAATTTTGGTGCATTATATATGTACATATTAAAGAATGTTGGCATATGTATGCATGTATATACAATCTAGAATGATCTATGCCAAGTTTTGACAGTACTTATATGGGAAGGGTTGAAAGTAGAATCGGGAGAATCACACTTTAATGGTAGCCTATTCATTCCTCATATTGTGCTCTCTCTTTCTACAGAGTAATTTCAAATGTACAAGGAATCATTAATTGCTTAAAAGACATTACAAATGGAGCCATGCTTGCACAACAAAGCAAACAGATCTGTTTGCAGGTTAGAACCTATTAGGAAAAAGTAGCATCTACACCAAAGGTTTAGTCTTTGGTTGGGATAGGAGCGCTTTGAGGGAGAATTTACAAGGCAGCTTTAGAAAATGTATTTCATGTGTGCATTCATTAAACCTGGGTTTTACTTTTATTATACAGCAAAAGGTCATTTGAATGACGAAGATATGAAACAGCTAGACATTTGTCAAAATCTTAGTACCTATTGCTTTGGCAATAATGAACTGGTAGTCAGGCAGTCTTTAATCGGCAGGAAGGATGCTGCTTGCCTCAGTTCTATCTACCGGAAGACCAAGACTGAGCATGCATGTGTAAGCTATCAGAGACATATATAAGAAAGCAGCTCAGGAAAATGTGGGTGAGAGTAGACAAAAGGGTAGAGTTCGGGTCATTTTTTTGTCAGAGTTTACCTTCTCTATACCTGCAGGGAAGTTGAGAACATCAGATAATTTCAGAGTTCTCCAACTTTAGGCAAGTAACCTGGGCTTTTTATTTGCTCACTGAGCCTCTGCTGGAAGAAGGGGCTGGACATCTTAGGAAAGTAATCACTTCTGAACTCTGTGGTTGTGGGATAAAAAGATTTCAAGTGCCTGAGGAAAGTCAGTCTTCCACAGAGAAATAAGGTCTTGTAAAAGGTGGCAGCCACAGCCAACAGCAGAAAGAGGAGGGAAGCATCCAGGCACAAAAAGGTGTGGTGAGATCAATGCAAGGCACAGACAACATTTACTCCAGGCTGTGTTTGACTGGCCATGGTTTACAAACTTCTCCATTTCTTCTAATACTGAGTTGCACAAATAACCTTTTCTTGTTTGGTCATAAGAGTAGACACGTTTCAAAAATTACACATAAACAAAGCTGCAGAAGCAGCAACTTAGGCATAGAAAAGTCTCTAAGAATCTCAAGAAAAGCACCACCAGATGAACAGCTCAAAACTGAGTCAGACCCAAGTTGAAAATTCTTAATATTTTATAGACATTGTCTTTGGTAAGATCAGAGTAGTGATTCAGCTCCTCTTTCTGTTTTTCTTCAATATCAACTTTTTTTTAAAGATTTATTTATTATGTATACAGCATTTATGACTGCAGGCCAGAAGAGGGTGCCAGATCTCATTACAGATGGTTGGGAGCCACCATGTGGTTGCTGGGAATTGAACTCAGGACCTCTGGAAGAACAGACAGTGTTCTTAACCGCTGAGCCATCTCTCCAGCCCCCAATATCAACTTCTTTTCTCAACCTTTGCTGTATTTTAGGAGACTCAGTACACCAGAATAAAACTTTTTTCTTGTTAAAAAAAAAAAAAAACTTTCTGTTTCACGATCTAATCCCAGTTAACTTCTAAATTATTTTAGTGCATGTCTTAATTTTAGATTAATAACACTGCTCTGGTACAGATTTTCTTTTTTTCAAACACTGAAGCAAATTGAGTGTGTTAGCAAAATAGTGACAAAGGCATGGGGAGGGTGCAGGTAGAGATGGACAAATGCTCTTGAGTCTCTCCTTTTCACTTCACAAGAGCTATAATAATTGACTTTAAATAACAAGCAAAGTGTGCCAGAGTCTCCTACATCTCCTCAGGAGACAACAGAACACTGGTCAAGTGATGTGTCAACAAGAGGAGTCTTGGTTCCTTGTGGCACTGAATGTCTAACTCATACATCATATCTCAGAGTGATGAATATGATGCTGATGTCACCTGACAAAATAAGACTAACAGTTGCCAACCAAGCAGACTTGTTTTCTTAATACTTAATGAGTGAAAACTATTATAAGACATTTGTCATTTCAGGGAAGCAAATTTATCATTTGTGTGAAAAACTTTATTTCTAGAGTTGGATTTTGGTCTTAATAATATGAGATTTAGTTAAAACATACCCTTGTTATCATGTACAGATGTGTTGGTCTCACAGTTATCCTGGGACTCGTAGCCTACAGGCCCCACACTGGACATACCTGAGTCCTGTACATCCTGACATAATTGGAGGGAAACAGTTATTTCCCTCTTCCCTCTTCAGGGGCACAAAGTTTTGGGTACAGTACTTTAGACATAAGAAATCAACATGTTGATAACTTTATGGATGTGAAAATTATCAAGTCACTTGCTTATTAACTTCACAGCATGAGGGAAGTTATGAATGTCAGGAAGTAAACCAGGAACATTTAGCATTTTGGTGATTCCAAGCATTTATTTTTGCTGACTAGAGTTTATTTAAAGCTGAGAATGAGCAAGAACTGAATTATGGGACAAATTAGTGAACCTTGCCCATGGGATGACACCAGAATAGAATAATTGATTTCATACCTCTCTGTGGTTGAAATATTTCTAATTCTGTCCTCCATTGTGATGAATTGCAGACTACTACACTTTTTAGTGACAGCAAAATTATTTTCTGAATGTACTTTAGAACTTCAAATAAATAATTTTAGACAGTTATGGATGCTCTTGATGATCAGAAAATACACACAGCCAGTCAAAACGATAGCATCTGACTGTGATTTCTAATGTATCTCGGTACATCTAGTCAATTTATTTCATTGAACATACCATGAATAGTATGAGAATATTGTACCATTGTGACATAAAAAGTACATTTTAGACTGATGTTTTCTCCTAATGTAGAGACTTTAAATGAACTAGCTATAATACATGCTTCTTTTGACTAGATAATTTATACTGTGATCAATTTAATTCACTTTTATGTTCAAATATCCAGAACATGGCAATAGCTAGCAATCATTCTCTCCAAGGAACAGATTCACCAAGAAAACAATTGGAACATCAAACAGAAAGAGTCATGGGGTCCATGGGTACATCATTCTTGCTGTGGCCTCAAAGATTTTTTTAATGGTTTATTCTGCTCCTCCATCTCAGCTCAGGGGTGGGGTCATTTTGTATTTCAGATGCACTCATTCTTTGTCTCAACTTTATAACTGAAGTGGACAGTTAACAAATGAGCTCTCTACAGGCCAGTGGCTGGGTGGAGGGAAAGTAAGGAATAAACGAGGAGAGGGAGAGAGAAAGAAAGGGAGAGGGAGAGAGAAAATGGGGGAGACTGACTGATTTGATCATCACTTCAAGAATTTGAACAAAGAAATACAAGGAATTCAGAATAATTAATAATAAGGAAAGGTCAAAAGAGAAGTAGAAAGAAAATATTCCTTATTTAAAAAGGCAAAAAGGAAGGAAGGTAGCTCTGGAACATTTATGTGAGGGACTAGGAGCCTGGACACATCCCTGACAGGCAGAGGCATATGGACAGAGAACACAGATAAATAGAATGATGGAAAACTTCTGGTTTCTTCCTTATCCTCTTTATGTGAGACAAAGGCCTGACATGTCGGGTTTTCAATGATTGGCAGGTCATTGCTTTCTGCTTCTCACTCTGGATTGCCAGTCATGTTCAAGACCACTCCTGAAGCTGTTTCCTGAATATGTGAGCCTGTCAGTGTCCCTTCCTCATCTAAGCTGACCAATCCAAAATGAGGGGAGGATTACCCATCCCAGACTTCCAAAAACACATAAAGCTCCCACTCTTCCAGAAAGAAAAGATTCTAATTCCCTCTGAGGAGCAACTTTTCATTGTGTAATGCCCCTTTCTGTCTCCCCGCCACCATGTGTGTTTGTTTCTTCATTTTTAATAAAAATTATTACCTGTTGCTGTATACGGTGTCTAAAATATTTTCTGCCTTTTAATTCTTTAATTGAAGGAGTAAGTAAACTTAATCAGGACATTAGAAGGTAACACTTCTGCCTAGATGTAAATTCACTACTAGCATGCTCTGTAGCTTAGCTGAAATATTCCTCTGCCAGCACCTTGGGATGTTTTCACCTGTAACTCAGAGCTGACAGAATTCTGCCAGTCAAGCCACACTTTCTTTTGTCTTTGTTCATTAGTATAAAATAAATGTGGGTCATAGGTTTCAAAAGAAGTATTGTGCTTTAAACTCATTGGTTTCAATCCAAGTAATACTTCAATTGTGGAAACAGCCTTGGCTGGCCTCTAGATAGTTCCAAGTATACAGCAGCCTCTTCAATTTGTCCTTGCAACAACTCTATGTGTTTGCATTATTCTTAGGCCCACTGGGTAGATGAAGAAACTGACAGCTCCAATAACTGTTGCAACCTCATGAAAGAAGTACACTGTGAGAAGGTTAATTATTGAGATGCTCTTTTAATGATAATGCTTCACTATGCTATCATTCGATTCAGCCTTCTACAGCTTCAGAGTGTTTTGGCAAATACACATGGAAAATAAATATGGGAAACTTGTATCTTTGATAAACATACAAAGGAAAGACATTCGCAGGCTATACATAAATAATGTATCATTTGTGTAGGGGGTTTGGCACCGTAGTGGGTGTTCTGAGCAATTACCTGTAATCATAGCACAGGGTGTAGTTGTAACTTTGTCTTTGAAATATCTGAGAGCAACCCAATAGGAGGAGAAGAATTCCAAGAACAGGCAAAAGAGTCAGAGAGACACAACTGCTCCCACTGTTAGGAGTCTGCCCCAAACACCAAAACTAACAGCCAAAAAACATGCAGAGGACTTGGTGCAGACCCTTGTAGGCCCTCAGCTTGACTCCTCAGTGTCTGTGAGCCCATAAGAGCCCTGCCTGTCCAGCTTCTATATGGAGACTTTTGTGTTGTCTTAATGTATCTTGTTTTGTCATGTTTGGTTGTTGTTTCTTAGAGGCCAGCTCTTTTCTGTGGGAAATTGGAGGCAGAGGGCATAGATCTCAGGGAGAGGGAAGATGAGGGGAATTAGGAAGAATGGAGGGAGAAAAAACTGTGGCCAGGATGTATTGAATGAGAGAACAATCTATTTTCAATTAAAGAAAAAAAATATCTGAGAGCTGAGGGAATTCTGGTCAGCAGTCACCTAGGACTTTGAAGGAAGGCTTCTTGCCATTGAAACCATCTCCTCAGATCAGAAATCAATGTTCACAGCCAAGTGCACAGCAAGTCCACCTCAGTGTCCTTGCTTGTAGGCTGTAGCTTGTTGTTCCTGGAACCTAATGTCAAGACATGATGTGACAACATGATTTAACTCCCCTATACAACCTAGACTGAGAGTTCTTAATTCATCTTAGAGCATTTAAAACCTGAGTCTGTGAAGTACAGTAAGAAACATGGAACCCAGGGGAAAGGCACTGTCAGGAACAAGGGAAAGGCACTGTCAGGGACAGGGGAAAGGCACTGTCAGGGAAAGGGGAAAGGCACTGTGGGGGACAGGGGAAAGGCACTGTTGGGGACAGCCCCATATGCACAAACTGCATTTTTTGGCTCCACCACACTACACTGCATATCTCACTATGTCATTTATATGGTTTTGTGAATTAATGTGTAGATTCTCCAAGAGTTAAGATAAACATTTTCAGATGATAAGTGTAGTAAACCATGCAATTGTCCAGTATTGAGAACATAAAATTAATTTACTCAGATAAACAGATAATGATGGGCCTATGTGTAATATTATGTTTACAACTTATTAAGCAGAAGGTCAGGGTTTTATTTTCCTTACATTTCACCATTCCACAGTTAATTAACACATTTTACTAGACAAGTATCAGACAGATGCCTACAACCTATGCAAAATTCTATTAAGGGATCAGAAAAACAATGTATTGATCAATGCCAAGCCTGGATCAAATTGACCACATACAACTCATTGTTGTTATCACTCAGACTGACATGACAGTACCATAATTTGAGCTTGTGAATTTATTTATTCTTTGACCATCTAATTGGGGTTCTATACTATAATGCATGTAACCCCAGGTATCAAATCCTAGAAGGAGACAAAGAGACAAGTTAGTCAAAGAGATTGAAAGTCTAGAATAAAATTTCTTCTTTCCTAGGTTGCAAGAAATATGAGTATGTGTAAATACAGAAGGCTTTAATAGTCATTTTAATTCATTTAAAGAAAATTAAAGTCTTTATTATTGTGATAATTTTGTATCTAAGTACTGTAGTTACATCATTTTCATCTCTCCCTCTTCTCCCTCCAACTCCTTCCTTCCATCCTCCATTCCACCTTCCTCTCAAACTCATGACTTCTGCTTCTATAAGTAATATATATATATACATATATATTGTGTTATATATAATGTATGTATCATAAACATATATATATAGTTTGTGTGTGTATAATATAACACATATATCTGTATACACACAGATATTATCTAGTGAGTTCATTTGGTGTTGATCACATGTATATGATTGGGATTAACCACTTGGGAATGATTAACCTTTCAGGGCTCTTGATCCTAGAGAAAACTAGTTCTCTTTCTCTCAATAATCATAGACTGCCTATGCTTTTGATGGGGTTTGTGAAATTTCCTCCATCCACACTGGCATGTTGACTGATGATGTCACAATGCAGGTCTCGTTCAAGTAACTATATTATTATAATTTCCTAGGTATAGCACCATCTAGCAGCAGGCATCTTGGACCTGTGGCTCTTGATATACTTCTGCCCCCTCTTTGCTATATTACTTGAGCTGTAGCTGTAAGAATTATACTGTAAATGTAGAAGTTAGGACTCCTTGTGCAATTGGGGATTTCTACGACAGCTTCCATTTGCTGTTTGCTGCATAAAGAAGCTTACTTAATGTGAGATGAGAGTTGCACTTATCTGGACTCATCTGGCTGAATGGGTGAGCCAGTAGAGACCTTTTTAGAAGTAAGGGGTTTCTGCATTTCATGAAAGTATCTTGACCCACTATTAAAGGTTTTTTACTATAGTGTAGATATCCTATTCTTGTTATCCTTGGAATGACTGTTCTCCCAATGAGTTAAAATATAAGGTAGTCAGATTTCTGCCACTGTCATAAAATACACAATCAACTTATAAAAGGAAAAAGAATTCTCTTTATTCATAGTTTTGGAGGTTTTGGTGCATATAACTTGGTGTATGATGAGGCAGCACACTATGGCAGGCAGCGTGTGACAATGGAGAGAAAGAGGAAGAGACAAGGTCATGTGCTCCACTGACCCTTTAAAAACTTGATATTAAACCATATCTTTGATGTTCCACCTCCTTCCAAGAATGTCACCCTGGAGACCAATACAGACCCCAAATATAGCATTATACCAAGGCCCATAAGGATTGGAGATGGTAGTACAAACAATTACTAGCATCTGTCACTGGTCAAGGCTAAAATGCCAATAATGTGGCACAAGTCAGAGGTGACATTTAATTTTTGCAAGATTAAATCTATATAATTTTTGCCTGGAGATAAATATTCTTGTCTAGTTTAACTAGAATTAATTTTAATTTAATTAGAAATAATGTTCTAATTCTTTGTGTAAACATGAGCATTTTCCCTTAGTTTTGTTCATCATTGCAATTTTTACTCTAGTTATATGTACACTGTTCCAATCAAGTATACCTCCCTCTTGTCTCACAAATATTCAGCAATGCTTGACCACAACTTTTGTGTACATTTTTTTCTTCTTGAAAAGATTATGGTTTTTGACATTAAATTTCTTCTCCATTGTTTTCGCTCTAATTTCACCCACCCACGACATCACAGGTTATACTAACTTTTGTCAGTCTTATATACTCTGAACTATTACTCCATTCTTTTATAAAAAATTTTGGACTTTATATATCTAAAGCCTCTTATATCCCCCATCGCTTAATATTTATATCTTTATTCCATAAATAACTACAGTACAAGTTATGAGAGGCCATGAAATCAATCATATAATATTCTGTACTTTTTTGTACTTAAGATTATGCTCTGAACACTGGAAATTGGGCAAATAGGCCCTTGATGCTAGGGCACAAATTCTTTATTACGTAGAGGACACTGAAAAATTGTTCCATCATTTAATAATTAACCTTTTTGGATCAAAATTTAAAAATGTAAAAAAAAATGCCTAGATATTTGCTGTTCTTTTTTTCTTGAATAAATTTGTTGGTATTACTACTAATTAATAGAAAATAGATCCAGAGTCTTATGAAACTATTTTAAGGGAAAGTCTCTGAGCAATGAAGTATGCTTTCTGAATAGCAATAATAAAAGTGCCCGAGGAAGAATGAGAAGAGACTCTCGTGCATAATTTTTGCAAGATTAAATCTATATAATTTTTGCCTGGAGATAAATATTCTTGTCTAGTTTAACTTTAGAAAGAACTCATTAGATTACACAGGTAAAGCAGTAGACAAGGAAAGGGCATAGATATTATAGCCAAGATGGACATTTCCTCTCTACAGGATCTCACTAGAATTGCTCCTCATTTACAAAGTGACACACATATGATACATCATCTTTGTGACTCTTTTCTGGAACCTTATGTTGAAATACTTCCAATTGTTATATGCCAAATATCTATATCAAAATATGAGAAAATCATTGAAAGCCAAAAGAGTTCATATAAATCAGGTTTCTTTACTGTGGTTAGAAAACCTAGTGTGAAATCTACTCCTCTATGTGAGTGGTTAAGTGGACACAAAATTATAGGGAAAATGTTCCTTGGCAGACCTCTACAGCTTGTTTATGTTCCACAGTCAAGCTCTATATCTACTGATGTATAACTTTTCATTTGCCTCTAGTGCCCAGCAACATAGCACACTATCATTTCTGTGAGTTTTAGTTTAGGTGCTTCATATCAATGGAAATATGCATTTGACTTTTTGTGCCTGACTTATATCACATAACATGGAGTCTGGTAAGTGCATCCATGTAATTAAATGTAGCAGGCTATCTCTACATTTCTCAAGGCTGAATTCTGTTCTGTTCTGTTCTGTTCTGTTCTGTTCTGTTCTGTTCTGTTCTGTTCTGTCCTGGTAAGCTATGTTCTATTATATGAACTATACTTTTTAATCAATTCATCTATTAATGGACTTTTAGGTTGTTTCTCTATTTTGGTTATTATGACTAATATAGTGAATATGGGGAGTTAAGAAATGTCTTCCAGATACTTATTTTATCTTTTTAAATGGATAAATAATTAGGATTGAAGGACATCATGGTATGATTATTAATTTTTTTAGTCACCACAGTTTGCTGTTTTCCATAGCAGCTGCACCATTTTGCATCCCTGAGGATGATACACTGTTACGGGATAATGCTCTTGTACACTGGTTTAATAAAATGCTGATTCACCAGTAGCCAGGAAGGAAGTATAGGTGGGGCCAGCAGAAGAGGAGAATGCTGGGAAGAGGAAGAACAGAGCCAGGAGTCAACAGCCAGACACAGAGGAAGCAAGATGTGAAGGCAGAACTGAGAAAAGGTAACAAGCCATGTGGCTAAACATAAATAAGAATTATGGGTTAAACTAAGTGTAAGAGCTAGTCAGTAATAAGCCTGAGCTAATAACCAAGCAGTTATAATTAATACAAGCTTCTGAGTGGTTATTTTATAAGCAGCTGTGGGACTGCAGGTGAGAGAGATTTGTCCTGACCGCAGGCCAGGCAGGACACAGAAAAACTTCCAGCTACAGTACACAGACATTAAATTTCTCCACTTCTTTACTGGTAGTTTTTATCTTTTATCTTATAAGAATACCTGATTAATAAAATCCATAAATAATATTTATAAACTTGGAGGAAATAATTAATATTATTTGGTGTCTTCTAGATGAAATCCTGCCATTAGAATACAGTTTTTAATGAATGAAAGTTAATTGACATAGCTATCTCAAATGCTTCTTCCAGTAACAATATTCACAATTTCTTCTGTACTTTGGAGTCTAGAGTTATGCCTGTAAAACTTATTTGAAATTTTGGAACCAATTAGATAGAAAGGGGCTTATAGCCTTGTAGCTTGGTAAGTAGGCAAATAAGAATTTGTAATCATAGGAGATGATTAGCAGATTCCTCATTTAGTGACCAGGATTTGCCACCTATATTATTTTTGTTGCTATGACAAGATACTTGATGGGAACAACATTAAGGGGGTGTAATAGTCAGGGATCTTAAAGCGACAGGACTGATGAAGTAAAAATGAATACGCTGGGTCTGTTCCCACTGAAGGAATGCTTCAGAAGCAATGTGGAATAACTGGCCAGTGAGAATGCAGACTAGCAGCTAAAAAGCAAAAGCTTCCTTCTTTCACGTCCTCTTAGGAGCACCAATACCAGAAGTTGTGAGTTGTGGGCCTGACTTAGGGCAGCTTTTTTTTTTTTTTTTTTAAATCTGAAATGATCCAATCAAGAAAATCTTTCCCAGGTCTTTCCAGAAGTAATCACATTGACAACTGAGATTAGCATACAAGGAAGAAGGATTTACTCTGGCTCACAGTTTCAGGGAATGCACTCCATCATGTTGTGAACATGAAATTTGACTCGGGTCCTTGGTTGGAGGAACTTGATATTTCCTCTTATTATGTTTTGGCCAATCGAGTAGCACAGACAGGACAAGAAGCAAGGTTGAGCTGTGACACCCAAAGCCTCCCCTACAGTGTTCTCTGTCTCCATGCTTGGTCATACATACCAAAAAGGTTTCACAACCTTCCCAAGCAGAGCTAACAGCTTCAAGCATTCAAATGTAGAATCTAGAAATGGCTATTTCACAAAGAAAATCATGATACCATCTAACATAAAATTTAAGTATCATACCACCCAAGTTTCAGTTAGTGCAATTGTAGTGGTTAGCTGCTGATACACAGTAAACTTCATTCGCTGTTAGTAGCTAAAGTAAGCATCATTTATGAAGCTTGCATTTCTGTAGAATGGCAATTCCTTTCAGTCTTCATGATGCCTACATGTTCGTGGGTGAATCAGCTTACAGATAAGGTAAAGTTTGATTATGTGCCTTCATCAGTTCCAACTACCATTGTTCCATCTGGTCCTCCATCACTCCAGTAAGAGCTTCTGACATTGTTTACCTGGCATTAGACTTGATTCCAAGAAAACAGGAAAGAACACACAAGGGCTTAGGCATTCTGATATTTCAGCTTGGAATAGACCTATGGTCACCCAATCAAGTTATGAGGCGCAGCACAAATCACATGTAATAGGGAACTAGATCCCACTTAACAATGGGAGAAATGAAAGGCCCATATGACAGACATCATGTGTCCAGGGAAACAAAAACAGCTATGTTTGTATTTTATAATTGGTCTTCTACACAACATTTATTTTATTTCATGCCTAAAATTCCATTTTTATATTGTATCCTAGAATCTTTTACCTCAAGTTCCCACAGCTCTATCCAATACAACTTATAAGTTTTTGTTCATGATAATTTTCCATTGTGATCTGTCCTGTATTACATATTTTAATCTGATTCTTAAGTCTGAAAAACTAAGTAAAATTATTCTCTGGTGTTACATACTGTTTTCTGTTGTTCTTATTACCATTGTATAAATCTATATCTTGTCACTTCTAAAATCATATGGACAATAAATAATTGAAAATTTTACCTTGTGACTAAAGCTGAGATATAGAACACAAAGAACTTAAGAAAAAAATTAATGATGCCATGATGAAAAAAAACAAAAACAAAATAAAATTTAGTAAGAGCTGCATTACTAAGTCTCTATGAGGAGCATAAATCAGGAGACAGCTGGGCTGATGTCACTGACAACCAAAATTTCCACAATGAAATGCAAGAGGGAGATGAAGGCTTATGCTTTGAGTTCATTAGTAACTCTCAAACCAAGGGTGAGATGAATGAATGATGCATCCTCACTTGGAAGAAATAGTCAATTTAATCTCTGTGAACTTCATCCAAGCAAGGATGAAATTTAATGGAGTCTACTTCTTTTTTTGTCCAAGCCCTAAAGAATAAAAGTTATCAGATATTGAGTATTAGGCATGCATATTATACAGCAGCTGTCAATTCTGATACAGAAAGGTGGAGTACAGGGAGCTGTGAGAAGCAGCTATTCTATATTTATGGATGATTTGGGAGTCTGAACAATTCTCGTCTAATTATATTTTCATCATGGACTCACTTCATCAGAAAATGTGCCCTGAAACATGCCTGCTTAATGGATTTATAGTGGTGAACCAGAAAGCTGTTTTCAGATGGACCAGAGAACTACTGAGGCAAGCTTCAGGAATACAGGTGAATATAAGGACATTTATTATGTGATTATAATTTATGGCCAATTTAGAGATGAGGTTTTCTACATGGGGATATTTCGGTACTTTTATAAACAGTGATGATTAGAAGACTTGATGCCAAGGTCAGAACAGTGAAAATAGATGGCGGAGCTTTACTCATGAATCAGAGTGGTTAGAATAATGTAGCCAGGCTGGAGTCAGATAAATTGAAGTCAAGAGAGAATGGAGGGGGGAAATAAAGTTAAAGGAGAGACAAAGAAAAGCTGTGAAGTGTGTTTCTTAGATCCACTGTGTGGAAAGCAGAATTTTCTTGATCCTAAAGTTTTCATGAAGGTCACTAAGGGTCAGAACAGTCATCTAGCCTATCAGAACTCTTGAAATTTAGTGAAGACATATACAATGTTTTTCAAATTACAGATCATAATTATGATTCATATTATCCACAACAAATAAATGTACCATGATATAGTTAAATCAAGAGCAAATAAAATTTATTTGGTAGACAACAGATCATACTTCTAAAATTATTTAGATTTTTTTTTACACTTTGGCAAATTTGATATACTCATAGGTAGAAAGTTCTCCTAAGTTATGAATAGTTTTTCAAACAATTCCATTCATTTTTCACTTACAAACTAGTTACAAAATGCTCAGGATTTGAATAAAAATTCCTCTTTTTTCACCCCGTTACCACAGCTTTGTTTACTCAAGACTAGGACAACAGTACTCACTTTCTATTCCTATTGCATACATGCCTTAGAATTTTCAGTTCAGATGCTGTTAGTCTAACACTTAGTATTTCAAGAACTTCGGACACAATAACTCAAGTCAAACCTATTTCCAAACTCAGTGAAGACAAATATTAGCATAAATAAACAAGACATAAATAAAATAATACTATTGAAAGCAAGAGCAAACTACTCAGCAGGCCACAGAAATATACTATTAAAAATACCAGCCTTGACATAATTTAAATTTTCTGTATTCAAATCTTTATGTATAAATTTATTAACAGATTATAAACAATTTTCAGAATTGTAATTTACTGCACTGTTTGGTTAAGCAGTATGTGAAGCTGATAACCTTAAAAGAAAATGATTTTTCTGGCCTTTTATGAAATAACAGGTGTCAGTATCTGACTGAAATATGTATAAGGAGGGAGAAAATGTCTGTGAGAGAAGGTTCTGAACAGGCTTTGATCTAAAACATTTATTATTACCATCTGTAAATTAATACACACTTTTCTTTTTCCTTTGGATGAAGCTGACTAATAAAACCTACTGCAAAGGAACACCTTTTGTTTCCTTGTTGACTAAGTACTAGGGTTGTGTTCAAGAAGAACCCATTATTTTCAGTTTCATAAGATCCTGGCTAAAGTTTTTCAGCTCATGGTGAGAAAACACTGTGTTCTCTGCCTTTTGAAATGGAAGTTCTTTGATCAAAATTATGTAATTGTGTGTTCATGTCTATAAATTAAAGGAAGATGCACAAACTAGAAAACACAGTATCCTGGAGGTTGAGGCAGGAGGATCATGATGAATTCAAGGCCAGCATGTGCTATAGAGCAAGATCCTGTCTTTATACAAAAAAAAATCCAGAAATAAATTACCTTTTAAAAAAATGAAATCAGTAAGAATTCTTTTATTTTGTCTAAAAATTTTAGCTAATTAATTTGATAAGAAAAATACACTGTCATATTACTGAACGTATCAAAATAACGATTATTTAGAGTATTGTCTCAAAACAATTAATCGTGTAGTCAAATGAAATGAGACATTTGGTTTTATATTTAAAAAAAATTGTATGATTCATATGTAATAAGAAAGAATATAGGCTTAGGAGCTGCATGTACAATTCCATCCCATCTAACAGTGAGATGTCTCTAGCAATTCCCCATCTCAGCAATGAACACTGATCCAGAGCCAAAAGATTTCCTTCCCCTAGAGCCCCATTGTAAAGGCAAAGGCTTACATCTCTTGCTTGTCTAGTAAATCTCACACACCATAAAGTGTCTTCTCTAGTTTTCTGGTGCATAGTAGATTAGAAGTAGGAAATGAGATGAGGAATGTTGTAAAATGCAAGATATGTAATTGCAGACATTAACAAACAGGTATAAATATGACTAATCTGTATATGAATTCACTATCCTGAAACATCAACAACAATCATTTTTGATATTCATAGATCTTATTTTAGGCTGGATATCAGCAGCTAAGTGATTTTCATGAATTAGTTTTTCTCTCATTTTCTCAACTAACTTCAAAGATGTATGTGTGTGTGTGTGTGTGTGTGTGTGTGTGTGTGTGTGTGTGTGTGTTAAAATTATTTTCCTTTTATAGATGAGAAAGTCAAGGCTCAGAAACATAAAATACTTTACCCAATGTTACAGTCTTTGAAAGCTACAGAGGTAGACTAGGAACCTCAACACTGGGTCAAGGAAGGCTTTCAGTAACATATGGATGGTTGTTTGCACTAGTGATTATCATAGTTATAATTTTCTATGCAGGGGAAGATGCACACATCCCTACAAAGTTAGTTGTATTAAAAAACAGAAATAGTCCAGAGCCAGAGAGATTCCCATCAGCAGGAAGGGCACATTATGCTCTTTTAGAGGACCAACGTTCAGTTCCCAGCACCCACATGTGGCATCTCTCAACCACATGTGACTCCATCTCCAGAGGTTCTGAAGCCTTCTTCTGGCCCCCACAGAAACTGCATGTGTGTGGTGTATATACATGTAAGCAGGCAAAATACTTATACACAAAATAAAATAAAATAAAATAAAATAAAATAAAATAAAATAAAATAAAGTTGTCCATAAGGTTACAAGATTCAGTTATCTGGAAGTGAATGAGTGTGTGTGCGTGCGTGCGTGCGTGTGCGTGCGTGTGTGTGTGTGTGTGTGTGTGTGTGTGTATGTGTGTATTAATTTCCTAATTAGTGAAGTGCAGCTTTTGCTCTTCAATCCCCTCCTAATTTTTACTTTTTATTCAAATTCTACTTATGTTGATTAACATCGAGTACATTTTTCAACAACATGTACTTATAGTGCCCAGTGGTTTCTTTTTCCCCCCTAGGAGTTAAAAATTCTTTAAATTTTGTTTTTCATGAGCATGATTGCAGTTCTCTCTGAATTTTTAATAAATTCTGAATTGATGCTCTGGTGCTAGCCTATAAAATGCTGAGTCAATGACTAAGGGTAATTGACACTTGGGAATTTTTAAAAGAATTATACAGCTAAGACATCTCTGCTATATCCTGTATGCTAGTTCCAACTTACTGCTGGCTTTTAAATGAAAATATACAGCATTTTTTTTCTTCTCTACTATACTCAAGGACTGGTTATATTAAGGCATGGCTATGTTTATGTGTTCATTCCCTCCATCACTAAATCTTTCTGAAGCAAGCCTCACCTAACTGGTCAAAACAAGTATGTTGGTATACTTGATCCAAGTGACTGCCGTAGAAACACTTGAATGTAAAGACATGACACATCTTGTTGGAGTTGATGGCCTTCACAATGTTGAACAGGTAATCTTTAATATGTATCTGTTGCAAAATCAGAATAAACCTTCCACACAGAAGCAAAACAAAGTTTATGACACATAACTTGGACAAGAAATTAGGCATACATTTTTGTTCCAACTGCAACCTGTGAAACATTATACTTTTGGAGTTTTTTTTTTTAAAGGCATTCAGGCTCTCATTCTCTAAATATTTCATTATCAGTGGAAATGTGTTGGTAGATAAATTACTTTTAGTAATTATCTACAGGGAAGAATACAAGTCTCTGTCTAGAAAAAGGAAATATTTAGAAGCTCTGTAAAAATTAAACCATGCAAAGACTTTGTCTTGTCCAGTAGTCTTCAATCCATGTCAAATATGTCTGAGAATCAACTACAAACTACTCTAAAACATATGTCTAACCCCAATTTATATCCGAGTTCCCAGAAGCAGATCCTTTCTTTCCTGCACCTGTTTTTGTATGTGTTTTCATTTCAAGACACCTGTATCCCCATTGTTCCCTATTATTAGCAAGTCATAATTTGTTGCAATGGAGGACTTAACTAATAAACTACATAAAGTCTGTTCTTCATTTAGATTGTTTTCAGTTTTCTTCTTCTTTTCTTTTTTTTTTTTTTTTCTAGTATGCCATGCTTTATGTCACGTTCTACTCGTGGACATGTTTCTATAGATTCTTCTTGGCTAAGATGGCTTCTCCAACATCTAATATTTTTTTGATGGCTTAGCAAGTTTGGAGAGCACTAGTCAGTTGCTACATAGACTACCCTTTTTATTTGGATTTGTCTAAATCTTTTCTTGTAAATAGATTGAGGTTAGAAATTCAGGATGATTACCACACAGACTATTGTTCTAGTCAGTAACTCCCTGAAACTGATTGGATACAACAAGCTCCTCCTTTCCAAGGCATGTACAGGCAGTAAGGACTGCCGAAAGATACTCTTAGATGAGCTGAACTGTTTAGAGTGGTGGTTCTCAACATTCCTAATGCTGCAACCCTTTAATATAGTTCCTCATGTTGTGGTGACCCCAACCATAAAATTATTTTGTTGCTACTTCATAACTATAATTTTGCTAATGTTAGGATTCATAATATAAATATCTGATATGCAGGTTGTGTAATATATAACCCCCAAAGAGCTTGTGACCCATAGGTTAAGAACTGCTGGTTTAGAAGCAGCTCAGACCATCTCAGTTGTCTGGAAGAAACAGAGATCAGCCCAGCTGCCTGGAAGAGGGGCCAACCAATTGCAGTACCTGGAAAGGGCACTCTCTAACCTGCTGAGCTGTCTGCAGGCTGTGCAGTGTGCTCCAGGTTTCCAGCGGTTTGGGATTGTCACCCATGCTGTGATGGGTTTTGGTGACCCAGTGGTCTTGGAGTCATTTCTGCTCCTGTCAGTAACCCTCACCCATATTTCTGTGAGTAACAATAAAAATTCATTAGTCTATCATGGTGGACTCTAGCAGTATCTGTAACTTTGGTCTCTCATTGAGTAGATGTTTGACCACGTATCCCCAGGCATAGAATCTATCACACAACAACATCCTTGAAGAAAATTCATAATAATTCTAATTTGAAGCCCTGTCCATTCTTCACATCTATTTAATCTTCTATTTATAATTATACAGACTCCTGCATCTTGCCAAATACTTCTGGGTACTCTCTAACACTATGATGTTTGTTTTCCTTTTTAAATAGTTCCAGCTTTGATAATTAAAGACTTTTTAGTTGGATCCTATATCTCAATTTTATAAACCTATAATATTTTTTATTACCAGGCTCATTGTGTATATCCTCTATCTGATCTTAAACTTAAGTATAGCTACTTCTCCAAGCTGCCCTGGTTCTTTTCATTGTAGAACAATATTAGAAATAGCACCTGGGCACTATATATGCTATTTTGACACTACCCACTAACAGATTATTATGTGGCTCATTCTAGCTCTCCTCTGATTGCTTATCTAAAAACTGCCTACTGCAATAGAGAAAAACACGGCTCCCTTCACTCACCAACTACTTACTCCATCCCAGGATATGGACACAATGGATTCAGAATGGCTAACCTATTTTCCTATGGAAGAAAATTTGCCTGCTAGAGAACAGCATTCACAAATACTTCCTACTGTTTTTAGCCTCATCCTGTTCACGTCAATTCCTTTGTGGATTTTATGAATACCTTTGAAATGCAGCTAAGTTTCTTGGTTGCACACTGCATTCTATCTTAAAACCCTCCTAAACTGGAGTTAGCAAAAATTTATATATGCTAGTGATCATTATTTGAGCAAAAAGTTTATGCTGTTTTTCTGACAAATACTTGCCATTAAAATAGAAACCGTGTCTTGTATTTGTTTTAAGAGTGAGCCTGGGTAATGGTTTTCAAAGCTTGCAATGAGAGTCTCGTGTCACACAGGACTAGGAAGCACTAGACATTTCTATCAATGCCATGTTCTGCTTGTCTAACTTCAGGTTTCTGAGATTCAAGTGTAAGAGAGTAAGGGAAACAACTTGTGAAGCTCTTTGTGCAGACTAAGCATCTTCACACCAGGCAGCAAATATCTGCTCTAGAAATGTTAGATGAGTTAAATGGACTATCAAAGGTAAAGACAATTCAGATATTTTGAGGCAGACAAGCATAAGGAACAGTTCGTAACCTAGGACTCTACTTGGCTTGGCTTATGCCTGCCTTTTTCTAATAATGTCTTTAGCAGTCTAGCTCCTTTAGCTGCACATGTTATGTAACACATCTCTCTACTAACAATCCTTTTAGCCACCCCAGACCCTCACTTTCCACTGAGATAAACTTATATACCTCTATGAAGAACAGGATCAATTTACCATCTCCTTAATGATCACTAAACACAGTCAAACATATTCTAAATACATCCTGGTTCAAGTATAGCAGGGTCAATCCACTCTAAACTGGTTTGGGAATCATTTAAGGCAAAAATAAGTAACTAAATGTTTAGGGTGAATTCTCTATTAAGCATCTTATGCCTGTGTGTATTTGGATGTGTATATGATTAAAACCAGATGCATTTTGGGAAGAAACTTACACAGTGAGAAAAGGCTTACCTGATTCAATTGCAAAGCAAAGAACCATCATAATAGTTATGCCCATGTAACCAAACTCCTCTTTCTTGAACCTCACCAAAGGAAGCCCCAAACAATAGTCAGGGCCCTTGATTGTCTTTACTTATGTGGCCACCTGCTCCTTTGTGTGTATTTTGATCTTTTCTATTGCTTTGCTCTAAATAATATTTCCTTAGGGTTGGAGATAGTTTGGGGGCTAAGAGTACTTGCTGCTCTTATAGGCAATCCAGGTTCACAAGTATGTGTCCCCAGCACACATACTTGCAAGCAAAATACCTATACATATAAGAAATAAAAAAGTAAATTTTCTTGCTACCTTGTAATGTGAGTCTAATTCCTAGAACAAGAGACCAAGTACCTGGGAACACTGGATCCGGACATAAGGATTGGTAACAATTAGAGTAAATAGGTAGTTAACCAATGCTACCCATTAGCCCAGAATTTGCTACTTATTATCCCTTATTAACAAGACTCACAGAGAAACAGAAGAGGGGGGAGGGCAAGAAATCAGAACAAGAGAAAGAAGAGAAAGCAAGCAAGCTGCCTCTTTGTTCTGCTTTGTGACTTTTATGATTCCTAGCTTAGCCATGAACTAGGTTGCTTCCCCACAGAATCATTTGGGGTTGTATAACAGTCATGCTGTCGTCTGCACTGAGAGCCATGAAATGAGAACCTCTGATGGTATTTGTAGGACAGAGGAAATAGCTTTACTAGTATATTAACCACCACCCCAACACCCCCAGCCATCAAGAGATTTCTACATTGTCACAGCAAATTCATGCTTCTCTACCAAATACATCGTGGATTAGTGGCTTAAGTAATGTAGGTCTCACTGGCTTGGTCAGCAGTGGGAAGTCAAGAATCCTTCAGCATTCCAGAGTCTGTTTGGTACACTGTCTCATTCTGTTCATCTCTTGATATCTATTTCTTTATATCTGTCTATCTGTCTGTCTGTCTGTCTGTCTATACATCTATGAAAAAGGGAAGGAGTAAAAGAGAAAAATAGATAGACAGAGACATAGAGAGAGACAGAGACACAGAGAGACAGATAGAGAAATAGGGATAGAGAGACACATAGAGAGAAACAGAGTGACAGACAGAATGAGAGATCATGCTTTTTTGATGGGAGTACTAATCTCCAAGTGCCATCACACTGGGGGCTAGATTTCAACAGATGTATTTTAAGAGAACACAACCATCCAGCTCACAGAAGATCTGCAATCAAGTGTGAGAATCACTAATCAGACAACCCAAACATCTCTACCATAAACTCCCCCAGATTTCTCTGACTCAGGAGTTTGAGGAAGACTCCGGAATTATGACTAGAGAGAATGGTGTGGCTTAATGTTCGAATGAGTCACCAATGATACTGCAGCTGTGATGAGTAATTTTTCTGGGCATTTCCCAACCCAATTCTCCACACTGTTTCACTTGATTAACTCCACACAGTCAAGGTGAGGGCAACTTTAAGTGCCTGTCTCCCTCAAGGCCCCCAGATAATGTCTGACTCTCTTCCTTGTCAACACTTCCTACTCCAGATGGTGGCTGCCCCTGATCCTTAAGGTATGTGTTTATGACTCAATAATTATTGTTACATAATTGCATTTGATTCTGACTATTTCAACCTCCTGGAGGGTAAGAGGGAGACATATTTTTAAATGTATTTTCCTTCCCTTCAACATCTTCAAGTAAAGGATTTTTCAATGCTATTGTCAAGTGACAAGGTCTTACTATTCAGCATTAGCTGGCCTTGACCTCTATGGATGAGCTGGCCTCTAACTATTTGAGATTTACCTGCCTCTGCCTTGATAGTGCTATGATTAAGGGTGAGAACAACTGTGCACAATCAAATAACATTTTAATATGAGATGGTATAAAAGGTATTTTGGGCCGGGCGTTAGTGGCGCACGCCTTTAATCCCAGCACTTGGGAGGCAGAGACAGGTGGATCTCTGTGAGTTCGAGGCCAGCCTGGGCTACCAAGTGAGTTCCAGGAAAGGCGCAAAGCTACACAGAGAAACCCTGTCTCGAAAAACCAAAAAAAAAAAAAAAAAAAAAAGGTATTTTGGAAGAAAACTAAAGAGTTTCTAGAAAAGAACTGACATTCTCTTCAACATATGTAACACATATATACCTGCTAGTGATAACGCAACAACCTTTGAAATTCTACATTGATTTAAATTGTCTACATCAATTTTATCAGAAACATTTTTTGGGTGGGATAAGAGATGATTAGATGTATTTTATTAAATGCTCTAGTTTTGTTCCACTTCAGGAATTGTCATAATTTTATAAACCCATAGAAAATACATTCTTCTTCCTCCTTAGACAATGCAGTTGAAAGCTACATAAAGCTCATTATACAATTAAGGCCCCATTAAAATCTACTTCATGAGGTCTATAATCACTTACAATTTGGCTAACACATATTCAAAACCGCATTCTCTACAACTTCTCCATATATCAGACATGTCCAACCTGCAGGCTGTGAACTGCATGTATCCCATGATATCTATGAATGCAACCAACAGATGACAAAGTCATATTTCAACATCAGAAGTTTGGATAACCTTAATCTACATCATCTATTCCTACATTATTCTTACAATAGTTATGGGGAAAACAGTACTCAAACAAATGAAAATATTTGCTTGCATCATAGTTCACTATCCTGAGACTATTATGGTTTTAGCTCATTTTATTAGTTCTTTGAGTATTATAGTCAACACAATTTTATCTTACTCCCTCCTTCCTCCTCCTTCCAGATCTACCCCCTTCCATATTTTATATTTACCCAATTTTGTTGTCTTCTTCTTCTCCTCCTCCTCTTCCTTCTTCTCCTTCTCCTTCTCCTTCTCCTCTTTCTTCCTAACTTCCTAAGCTACATTTGTGCTATTCATATATTATTAGGTGTGTGTCCCTTTGCTAGAGCATAGCCTCCCAGCCAAGGACTACAACCTTAAAGAAAACTGACTTCTCATCTCCCAGCTTCAATAAGTTGCCAAAATCTCCTCAGCTATGGATGGAACTGTGTGTTCATCTGTTCCCTCCATGCTAAGAGTTTGTCTTGGGAACTTGTACAGGCTCTTGCTTGCTATAAACACCCCTGTGAGTTCATATGTGCATTTCTTTGCTATGCCTGGAAAATACTTTCCTTGTAGTCACTCACCACCTCTGACTCTTACAAATCATTCCATGTCCTCTTCCACAGTGATCCCTAATCCTTGGGAGGAGTGGTGAGAGATAAGACCAATGGCACATGTCTTCTCTCATTTGTGGATGTTAGCTTTAAATCTCAGACACCATTAATATTTTATAAAATCAAAGACTGTGTTGTCAGGGTGTTCTATGCACTGGCACTTCCAGCAGCTTCCCTGGCCCTTGTCTACTATATGCTAAAAAATATCCCCCAACTCCCTCTCCAGTTAGAAGAACTAAAATACCTCTATTTGTGGCCATCAGCTAAAACCATTCATCTAAGCACAGTAAATCAACTCCCAAAGTTTATGTTTGCAGAGTTCTTTATAGTCCCTGTTTCCAAAGGAAAATAGTCCTATGGCTCAAGCACCACTATATCATGTGATTTTGCTAAAGAGCCCTCATCTTTACCATAGGATGTAGATGAATTTCTAAATGGTCTTATTAAATAAAAATCATGGAACCAGATATAGGGGTGAAAACCTGAGAAATCAGGGAAATAAGGAAAGCCACAGCTAACCTTTCCTCACCAAGTCCACAGCTTCCAAAAGAGTGAGTTACTTCCAGTCTACCTATGCCTGTATGCCTTGCTATTCTGCCATCTGATTTGCTCTCTCTGTCCAGCTACATCACTTGCTCTTCCTGCCCAGCTCTGTCAGTTCCTGTCTCTTTGTACAGACCTCCAGACCTCCATGGTTAACGAGTGTTGTAATTTAAGGCGTGTGCCACCACACTTGACTCTGTTCCCAGTACAGCCTTGAACTCACAGAGATCCAGACAGATCCCTGTCTCCCAAGTGATAGGATTAAAGGTGTGTGCTACCAGTGCCTGACTTCTGTGTTTACCAATAATGGTTGGCTTTTCCCTCTGATTTCCAGGCAAGCTTCTTTTATTAAAACACAAATAAAATATCACCACAATGGATGCATTATTTATTTCTGGTAAGCCTAGCTCTAGCTGGGCTTGGAACATTCAAACAGACAGAGTTTGTGTGACACTCATGTAAACTGCAATATCCCAATGAATCCCCACTGCTGGTAAAACCAGATGGAAGACCTGTATGAACATACATCTCCAGGCATATGTTATATTGTTATTGCTGGAGACTGACAGTTGAATAACTTCTCTGTCCATGCACCATTTCCCAAACTCTCCTCTGGTCTCAGTTTCATGGCTAAATTCCTTCTACACAGTGATGTTGGTTGGATTTTTCTTTGCCCCTCTGGCATTTGTTACCTTCTAAATGGCAGGCAGGTTTTGGTTTTACAAAGTTTTCTATCAATTGTGAAATTCTTTCAGTTCTGTCATCTCATGGAAGATCAGTCTTCCTAAAATTTCATTCACTGCATTATCTATATGTATTTCTTTAATGTCTTGCATCATGGACTTGAGAGATGGCACAGCGGGTATAAGACCTTGCCACCAAACTTGATGACCTGAATTTAACACTCCAGACTCACATGGTAGAACTAAACAACTGACTCCTGAAAGTTTCCCTCTAGCTTCTACATATGAATCTAGGCACATGCCTCTCTCCTCAGTGCAAATAAATAAATACAAGTTATCTTAATAACCCTTAAAATATTGCATCTTTTTGTATCCTTTGGAGTCTGATGCTCAGTTTGGGCACATATTCCCATTCTTATCTGTGAACAAAGAATCCTAAGACTCATTTTATTTCAACTTCTAGGTACTTATTCCATCAGAGGGTTATCTCTTCCCTGCTTCTGAAGAGTCTGAATGGCAGTCCTTTACTTCCCTCACCAATAAATAGCACATTTCACATCGGTGTGAATAGGAAGATAGAAAGAAATGGGGAGAGAGTAAGGGGGAAGGAAGGTGAAGAAGAAAGGTATGTAGCTAGGCAGAGAAGTCTCTTAAACAGAAATGAGGCTGAGGAGAGGGTTCAGTTGCTAAAGTGACAGCCACCCAAGCATGAAGACCTGAATATGTTCCCCAGAACCCACATAAGAGAACAGGGTATGGTGATGCATAATTCCAATCCCAGCACTGGGGAAAGAGAGATAGTGGGAATCCTGGGGCTCACTGGCCAGTTAGCCTTGTTGAATTAGTGAGTTCTAGGCCAAGGAAAGACTCTGTCTCAAAAAAAGAAAAAAAAAATATGACAGCCACTGAGCTAGATGCTTATGATTGACTCTGTTCCCCATAAGTACATACATGATACACACACACACACACACACGCACACGCACATGCACACGCACACGCACATGCACACACACACACATGGCACACACATGCACATACTGGGCTGCCATTTCCTCCCAGGCAGTTTTACTTGATGAACGAAGCTTGAGAGATGGTTCAGTGGGTCAGAGTTCTTACAAGCCTGACAACCCTAGTTCAATCCCCAGAACTCAAAGGGTGTTGTGCCCTGGGCATGAGACCCCCAAAGAGACGACCAGAGACACAAAATCACCGAAATGCAAAAGCAAGGTTTATTTCAATTCAAGCCATGGCAGGGACCTTGGTCGAGCACCCCAACACAGAGGAGGCTAGAGGAGGTGACCGCCCCTCTGCAAGCTCAGTTTTTATAGGAAAAAACCACAAGGTTATGTCATTTAGGGGTGCTAGTACGGGTACAATTCTGATTGGCTCAAGTTTTAGGGGCTTTTCAGAATTTTTGTGTTATCTTACTTTGTAGTTTTAACCGGTTGTTTGTCAAACTTTATAGATTACCCCCAACATTGGTCATTCTGTGGTTAAACAATTGTTACCAGATAGTCCTTCAAACATCCTGACTTTGTACTTTGACCATCTCTGGCATTGGGGCATTCTATGGTTAATCGGTTGCTACCAGATGGCTCTTCAAACATCCTGATTTTTGTCCTGGGTCTTATGTCAGCAGCTCTGAGAATTTTGAAACTCAGGTCCATTTCAAGCTGGGGGTGAGGGGCTTACTTGAAATGGGGGTGCTTTGGTTCTTCAGGGGAAGGGAAGAAATGACTCTTCTTTGACCTTTACTCGGACATTGCAGCACAATGTGTCAGTATTCACACAAATACATCACACTCATGTGGAATAATCCTAAATAGAGCCAAGGAAAAATAAAATAAGCTTGCGACTGAGAAGGAAACATCTTGCTGAGATTATTTTCACACTGAATTTTCCAAAAGAAACCACAGTTAAGTGCAAAACCTCTGAGCTGACTATGATGTGTTTGCCCCAAGGCTGAGCTGTGGCAAGGCCAGGAAATGAAAGGCAGAGCCAACTCCTTTCAGTTCTGGTCACAGTAGCTTTCCAGGAGGGCTAGAAGGATTCTGCAGCCCTGGGGCCAAATTGCCTCAGGATGAAAGAGTCCTCCTTGGCCTATAGGGGAGGTCAGCTGTTTTCAACCTCTTTGCAGGATTTCATGGAGACTGTGGATTCTTTCCACTTAATCTAAAGGCAAAAGAAGCTCTGGTAGTTGAAAAGTATTCATATTAGTTCCCCATAAGCCCTAGAGTGATATTTTACTAAATCTTTCTTGAGGAGTTTTAAAAATCCACTGTCTTACCTCTCCTGACTCAGTTCCCCTGCTTAAACCTCCTGCTAGCTCCCTGTGCTTCCCTTCTTAAACAGGGATTCTTTGTTTCTAATACCTGTTCACTCTAAAATAAAATCAAAGAGAAATGAAATATATCTCACTGGGACCATCTTCACACATGGATTAGTCTGTATTTTAGAGTTGTGCTTTCAAAAACTCAATTTTAAAAAAGTAGCACTTTAGAAAAAAAAGCAAAGGAAAAGAAAGAATTCCCTAAACTGCTCACATGATAGTTCCCCATTTTCCATGCTACATATCACTACAATAAGATTGGGAAGACCTGTCTCTCCATTACCACGAGATTCTGTATTGAGAGAAAAAGAAAGATAAGAAAGAAAGGAAGAAAGAAAGAAAGAAAGAAAGAAAGAAAGAAAGAAAGAAAGAAAGAAAGAAAGAAAGAAGGGACAAAGAGAAGGGGAAGGAGGGAAGGAAGGAAAGAAGAGATCAATCTTTTTTGCTTTTTACATAATATTTTTATTGATTATTTGTGAATGTCACTTCATGTACTCAGGTCACACTCACTTCCCAGTCCTCCAAGGCTCGCTGCCTGACCCTTGCACTCTCCCCACCTACCACCCACTCCACCCCCCACACCCCCGCCCAAATGTGTGTCCATATATTTTGGAACATGATCCAACTCCTGGTGGCCAGCACCTTAAAGAAAACTGAGTCCTTCCCCACAAGCTTTTCAGACCTCAAAATGAGATATGTGGAAGGAAGTTGCAGCTTTGTAAGATCCCATGCCTGGAAACAAAACCTCAGATCAAGGACTGCAGGGCCAGACTGTTGGGTCGGAAGGGACTTGTCAGCAATGCTCATCACAGCATTTGTCCACTCTGCTGGCGCATCACTGTGCTCCAGCTGACCATCTGTGGACCACAGGAACAGTCAAACTATCATTATGACCACCACCAGCAGAAGCATGTGTCACATTCTCAAATTAATAGGGTAAGAGCTTTGAACATTACCTTATTTTATGTCGTTTTTTTCACTTTTATTTTTCTCATTTTATAGAGTCATTACACTGGAGTTCAAATAATTTCAATCATCTAACAATAGGTATTGTTGTATCAACATCATCCATAAAATGTATACATTTGCAGAGGAGCAGGGTCACATGTAGCCTAGGATTACTCTGAATTTACAATTTATTGCAGGTTAACCTTGAACTATGGAGCTTCCTACCTTTACTGTCCAAGTGCTAGGGTTACAGTCATACAACATTATACTTCTCCTATTCTATCTGCTTTAAGTAATTATTTATTGAATGCCTATGTGTCAGAAAGTGTTGTAGATATTTAGGAAATAGAAGAAAACTGAGAAGTCATTGCTCTATTATGTACTTTTAAGTCTATATGAAGAGATATAGAATATATGTTTATAAAATATATACTATATGCTGCATGAGGAATGGAGAAATAAACACAGTAGAATGAAAGAGGAGCAGGGAGGAGATGGGAAGTTTGTGAGCAGATACCACCATCACAAATAAACTGTCCAGCACAGTCCTCATGAGACAAACAGTGGGAGAAAGCTGTTCAAGCACTTTCCTAAGAAAGGAATTCTAGTTTGCTTTCTGCTGTGATAAACACTGCCAAAAACCAACTTAGATAGGAAAGGATACATTTGGCTCACAGGTATTATAATCCATCATAAATGGAAGCCAACGTAGGGACTCAAAGCCAGAACCTGGAGTCAGGAACGGAAGCAGAGACCAAGGAGGAATGCTGTTTACTGGCTTGCTTTCCCAGTACTTGCTTACTCAGCTACTTATACCACCAAGGCATACCTGCTCTGGAGTAGCACTGCCCATTGTATGATGGACCCTCCCGCATTAATCAGTAATCAAGAAAATGACCCATGGACATGCTGCAGATGAATCTGATAGAGGCAATTCTTCATCCAAGGTTCCTGCTTCATGGAACCTGCCTCTAGACTGTGTCAAGTTGACAAAGGTAGGAATCCAGGTAACCTAGAATCTTCTACGTCAGGCCTCATTTCATTGTCCTAGAATTATAGTCATACAACTGGACCATATAGTAATCTGAAACCCTGCTTTCCCCAGCATCTTAGCCGAGTTTGAAAGCCAGCTCTTTCTTCTCTCCTAAGCCCCAGCTGCTTCCATTGTCTTGTAGGACCCACTCCACTTGTTAAACCATGTACTCATTTCACTTTCGTTTATATTTTCTTTCTGTAACATTTGGAAATACATGCAGCAGGCAGGAGTTGCTGACCGTGTTATTGAAGCATATCTCTAGGACTCACATTTTCTGACATACAGTATACTTTGAAGAAACACTGGTGAGTAAGTAATTCTCAGATAATAGGCTGGCCATATCAAATACTAGCCCTGTACACAGGTGAGCTCTCTGACTCAAAACACATGCTGTTTCATTAATGCCCCCTTTACAAAAGCCATCCTAAAAGTACATCAAGGAGAAGCCAAGAAATGGCATGTGCAAGCCAGTAAAAGTACAATCATAATCCTGTCTGCATAAGCCACTTTATCAGGGCCATTGACTCTTATGTTATTGTACGCATTTTTGGTCTCCATATGTGGAACAGACGCCTCAGTCAATCTTTAGAAAACTAAAAGCTATCAGAATTAAGAATCAAGGAGCATGTTCTAAGAGCCAGCTCTGTGAAGAACATTGTAACACAATGCCTGAGACCCTTAACACTCAAAAAACGTTCAAGATAAGAAGAATCTCACCCCCACACATCCCATCACCAAACTGATTTTTTTTAAAAAAAAGCACATTTCTACACACATATACTCAGTTGTTTGTTTGTTTGACCTGTCTTGAGAGTAGTTTTGTTGTTGTTCTTTTTCTACTATTTATAATTTTACTTTCTTTATTTGCATTGCTGTTTTGCCTGCATGTATGTCTGTGTGAGGGTGTCAGATCTTGGAGTTAGAGACAGTTGTTAGTTGCCATGCGGGTGCTGGGAGTTAAACCCAGGTCCTCTGGAAGAGCAGTCAGCATTCTTAACAGCTGAGCCATCTCTGCAGCCCTTGAGAGTGTTTTTAAAGTCTCCTTTTCATATGCAGTGCAATGAAGGTAGATCTAGGTATATCATCTGCTTCTCCCCAGGTATTCATTTCTCCCGGTTCTTTCAACACTGTGGTTTTTCCATTTGTAGGGAGGCCCTGTTGTCTAGGGAGCATTGGCTTCATTGCCAAATAAAATAGTGGACTCTGATCTGTTAGAGCAAATTTATAATCACCATCTTCTTTACAGGAGACTACCAAGAATCTGAGAATGAGCACACATTTAAAAAAAAAAAAGTAGAACAACAGAGAGTGATGCCACCTAAAATGGAGTTTAAAATAACTAGATCAAACAGCATCTGCTTTGGAAGATTAATTTACAGAGACCATTCACTTCAGGGAGTTTTATTTTTTTCCCTGATGCCTTCAAGGAGAAAGAATCCTGACAGAGATGATACAACGGGTGTGCCCTCTGAGTCCTTTCCATCCTGAAAGCTCTGGGCCTGTATTTACATCTTCTGATTGAGGATTATTCAGAATTAAAACCAAAATAAATTCAGAAGGGCTGGCAAAGACAGGGCCAGAGTTCTACAGAGAGATGCGGCTGAGGTGAGGCAACCTTGGCAGAATGCCTCTCTCAGGGCACATTCATCTAAGGAGAACTGATTTATGTGAGGCTCATGTCTGCCATATTTTACAACTGTAATGGCCAGTAAATAAAAAGAAATTGTTTCTGTCAGCTTACCTCCTCTCTTATCATGAATGGAAGAAGTCCAAGAGCCCAATCTTCTAAAAATTCTGTAAAGGTCAAAAGGGACTGAGTTCTGCCTTCTCTGCAGAAGAAAGTGATTTTGCATTTTCAGACTAGAAATCCTTATAGACTCAGCACATAGGTTTTAATAAATTTGAAAAACTACTTCAACTGAACTTCACTGTGTAGTTTTCATTTTAAATACAAAGATACTAAAACATTTGATTGAATGACTCCCTGCAACTGCAGGGTAGTAGCAATCAGTTTTCCTATGTGCTTGGGTTTTAATGACACCACAGTATAAGCCTTCACAAAGCCTTATCAAAGACAACTTTTATATTAGCAAATATGTGTAGTAGAAACAGCTCTCTTTTTCATTTTAGATGCAGACACTTTAAGTATTTATAGAATCGATCTCTCTCTGAAGTTGAATGCTAGCTAACTGCTTGTATCCAATTTCTACTTTTTGAACCAAGTATCATTGGAATCCAGTTACAGAATTATTCCTTTTCACTTACAAAGATAGGCCTGAGACTTGGAAAAGAAAAACATGAAGATGGTAAATTGTATGACTGCTAAAAGCAGTGCTTACTAATAAATAATGTCTAATCCAACTGGTAATTTCCATTTTATTACTTACTGTGTAACCAAAGAAAATCCATTTCTCTTCTCCTAGTATAATTTTCTTGATTTCTAAAGGAGAGCTGCTAATGGTAGTCACACAAAGGGCCATTGCTGTGCAAGTACTCTAACAGGTTGGAGTGTTGAGCTCAGTAGTTGCTATAACTCTCTTAGCTCCCACACTGCCATTTCTACTCTGTGTAGCTATAACCAACCGTCTTATTAAATAAGAAACACAGAGCCAATGTAAAGATAAAAGCCCAAGAGGTCAGAGCTAAGAGCCTTACCCACCTGCTGCAGCTAGCTTCTTCAGCCAAGAGACCTCTCTGAAAGAGGGAGCTACTTCCTGTCTGTTTGTCTTTATATAGCCTTCTTGTTCTGCCTTCTCATTGGTTGTAAACCCAACCACGTGACTGCCTCATTACTTCCTGTCTGTACAGACCTCCAGATACACATTGGAGTGTGTGACTCCAATGCTGGCTGTATCCTTGAACACGCAGAGATCTACCTAGCTCTGCCTACCAAGTGCTGGGATTAAAGGCATGCGCCTCCCTCAGCAAATCCTACCGGCATGCACCACTACAACAGGCTTTCGCTATGGCTTACTAATAGCTCTGACCCCTAGGCAACTTTATTTATTAACATACAAATAAAATCACATTTCAGTACAAATACAATACCACTATATTTCCCCTTTTCTATTTTAATAAATAGAAAAAAGGAAAAAGGTTATAACTAACATAAGAAAAACTATATACAAAAGTACAATAACTATATACAATATATACAAGTGATAAATACCTAAACAATGTCTAGTCCATTTGTATTTGACAAATTCAGAGAAAATAATTCCATTATCTATCCTATTTTGGTAAGTCCAAAATGTACCTAATTCACTTTCTATCCTAACTAGTCTTCAACTATAACTAACTAATCTTCAACTATAACTAATTAATCTTCAACTGTAACTAATTAATCTTCAACTCTGCGTAAATTTTTATGTGTTTTACTTCAGCTATATATAATAAAATTGAGAGAAAAATGTTAAATAGAGACACATACATATACCAACCACTATGTTTGTCCAAATGGTAAATAACAGAAAGAGTAAAAGGGTGCAGATTTTGAAGAGTATGTTTAAGAATAATATGGATCTGATATATAGTATAGATTGTGATTCTGGAAAAGGCCACAGAACCCAAGTATTGTCCCATGTATAAAAAAGAAAAAAGAAAGAAAGAAAGAAACAGTCATTCGAACCTTAGAAAATTACGAAGACTCTTTTGAACACCTTAGTGGGGTTGAAACACATTAAAGAAAAAAAAAGCATAACTCTCCCAAGTGAGAAATACTAATGCATCTCAGATCCCTCACATGGTGACTATAGAAACTATAATCCTGCAACAACTATTTGATGGGACAAGTCATTTTCTTCAATGAAAATGAAGAAACAGATTAAGAAAATTGTTTTGATCTAAAGCTTTAGTGTTTAGTGGTTCATTATCAGGAGAGACTGAGAGAGAGAAAGTAGGAAGTGATCAGATGTGGTGGAATATTCTTAAGCCAGTGTACAGAGAAGGTTTCTTCTTAGTAAGTTACCAGGGCTGGGGATGAGTTTCAGCAAGCTGATTGCTTGGCTAGGATGGAGGAGATCCCATATCTAATATCCATAACACTAAAAAAGATGAAAAGAAAAAAGAAAAAAGACAAAGGAAGAACACAGAAAATGGAGAAGAGAAAGAGACTAGAATCCGATAACACTGAATTTTTGCAAGAACACACAATTTGAAGAAATCAGGAACTCTTCAAGCAGAAGTGTCTCTTTAAGGGATGCTGATGAATGGTAATGCTTCCTATAATAAGGATTATAGAAAAGGTAATGAAGGGATTTTAACAACTGCAGTCCACAAAGCTGCTCAGGAGCTTTGACATATCTGTCTTAGTTGAAAAGTATACCCCAGTTCCAAGGGCGTATGAGAGTCGGTTAAATTTAAGAGCTATGTGGCTGGGAAAATGGCTGAGTGCTTAAGAACATTCACTACTTTTGCAGAGGACCAGGATTAAATTCCCAGCCCCCATGTGCCAGCTCTTGGCAGTTCCAGGGAATTAGATATTCTCTTCTGGCTTCTAGGGGCACCAGGACCACACTTGGTGCATATACACACACGAAAGGCACAGCACTCATACACATAAAAATAACATAAAAAAAGTTTACAAAGGAGCAAATTGAAATTGAATTAAGCAGAGATATCAGAACTGCCAAAATGAGTTTGGTAGTTACCAGCACAGAGTTTACAAGCAGAACTGTGAGATGAATAACCTAACCAAGCGAACAAGCAGAAGAGGAGACTCCAGATGCAAAACACAGAAGAGCCTATCAACACATCATGAATCTGTGCAGAAGGAAGCTATAAGTAAAGTGTTGGAAGAACCAAGGAAGCCTCCAGGAGGAAGAATAGATGGGCACTCACCTAGTACACTGTAAGAAACAGAAAGGTTGTCCATAGAAATGTCATCCTACCAAGCTTTAAAGAAAGTCCAGAAAAGTCAAAATGATGATTTGAAAACAACCAAAGATTCAGCTTCTACAAAATTTATGCTCTGCCAGCAAAGCAAATGACAGTAATGTTCATCTACCCAGTTCCAGGTGTGCCATACAAACGTGACAATGCTGGGTAGAAAGCGAAATGTAACATTTGTCCCTTTATCCAATATTCTTTCTTTCTTTTTTTGTTTTTTTTTATTTTTTATTTTATAATTTAATTTAATTTTACATATCAGCCACGGATTCCCTTGTTCTCCCCCCTCCCGCCCCCCCACCTTCTCCCCAGCCCATCCTCCCATTCCCATCTCCTCCAGGGCAAAGAAAGACTCCCCTGAGGATTGAGTTCAAACTGGTAGATTCAGTCCAGGCAGGTCCAGTCCCCTCCTCCCAGGCTGAGCCAAGTGTCCCTGTATAAGCCCCAGGTTTCAAGCAGCCAGCACATGCACTGAGGACAGGTCCTGGTCCCACTGCCTGGATGCCTCCCAAACAGATCAAGCTAATCAACTGTCTCACTTATCCAGAGGGCCTGATCCAGTTGGGGGCTCCTCAGCTATTGGTTCATAGTTCATGTGTTTCCATTTGTTCGGCTATTTGTCCCTGTGCTTTATCCAACCTTGGTCTCAACAATTCTCACTCATACAAACCCTCCTCTTTCTCGCCAATTGGACTCCTGGAGTTCCACATGGGGCCTGGCCATGGATCTCTGCATCCGGTTCCCTCAATCATTGGATGGGGTTTCTAGCACAACAATTAGGGTGTCTGGCCATCCTATCACCAGAGTAGGTCATTTCGGGCTGTCTCTCGACCATTGCCAGTAGTCTATTGTGGGAGCATCTTTGTGGATTCTGTGGGCCTCCCTAGCACTTTGCTTCTTCCTATTCTCATGTGGTCTTCAATTATCATGGTCTTTTATTCCTTGTTCTCTCTCTCTGTTCTTGATCCAGCTGGGATCTCCTGCTCCCCTAAGCTCTCTTTCTCTCGACCCTTGCCCTTCATTACCCCCACTCATGTCTAGGTTGTTCATGTAGATCTCATCCATTTCTCTGTCATTGGGCGATCCTTGTGTCTTTCTTGGGGTCCTGTTTTCTAGGCAGCCTCCCTGGAGTTGTGAGTAGCAGTCTAGTCATCTTTGTTTTACATCTAGTATCCTCCTATGAGTGAGAACATACCATGTTTGTCTTTCTGAGTCTGGGTTACCTCACTCAGGATGATTTTTTCTAGATCCATCCATTTGCCTGCAAACCTCATGATGTCATTGTTTTTCTCTGCTGAGTAGTATTCCATTGTGTATATGTACCACATTTTATTTATCCATTCTTCAGTTGAAGGGCACCTAGGTTGTTTCCAGGTTCTGGCTATTACAAACAATGCTGATACGAACATAGCTGAGCAAGTGCCCTTGTGGTATGATTGAGCATTCCTTGGGTATATGCCCAAGAGTGGTATAGCAGGATCTTGGGGGAGATTGATTCCCAATTTTCTAAGAAAGCACCATATTGATTTCCAAAGTGGTTGTACAAACTTGCATTCACACCAGCAGTGGAAGGGAGTTCCCCTAACTCCACATCCTCTCCAGCATAAGGTGTCTTTATTGTTTTTGAGATTAGCCATTCTGACAGGTGTAAGGTGGTATCTCAGAGTTGTTTTGATTTGCATTTCCCTGATGATTAGTGATGTTGAGCGATTCCTTAAATGTCTTTCAGCCATTTGTGTTTCCTCTGCTGAGAATTCTCTGTTTAGTTCTATTGCCCATTTCTTAATTGGACTGTTGGTCATTTTGATGTCTAATTTCTTGAATTCTTTATATATTCTGGATATCAGCCCTCTGTCAGATGTGGGTTTGGTGAAGACCTTTTCCCATTCTGTAGGCTGTCGCTTTGCCTTGTTGACCGTATCCTTTGCTCTACAAAAGCTTCTCAGTTTCAAGAGGTCCCATTTATTGATTGTTTCTCTCCATGTCTGTGCTACTGGTGTTATATTTAGGAAGTGATCTTCTATGCCAATGTGTTCAAGACTGCTTCCTACTTTCTCTTCTAGCAGGTTCAGAGTAATTGGACGTATGTTGAGGTCTTTGATCCACTTGGACTTAAGTTTTGTGCATGGTGACAGATACGGATCTATTTGCAGCCTTCTACATGTTGATATCCAGTTATGCCAGCACCATTAGTTGAAGATGCTTTCTTTTTCCCATTGTACAGTTTTGGCTTCTTTGTCAAAAATTATATGTTCATAGGTGTGCAGATTAATGTCAGGGTCTTCAGTTCGATTCCATTGGTCCACGTGTCCGTTTTTAGGCCAGTACCAAGCTTTTTTTTTTTTTTTTTTTTTTACTGTAGCTCTATAGTAGAGCTTGAGGTCAGGGATCGTGATGCCTCCAAAGGTTGTTTTATTGTACAGGATTCTTTTGGCTATCCTGGGTTTTTTTACTATGTTAACCCTGCCTATCCATGAGCATGGGAGATCTTTCCATTTTCTGACATCTTCTTCAATTTCTTTTTTCAGGGACTTAAAGTTCTTGTCATATAGGTCCTTCACTTGCTTGGTTAGTGTTACCCCAAGGTATTTTATGTCATTTGTGGATATTGTAAAGGGTGATGTATCTCTGATTTCCTTCTCAGCCTCTTTGTCAATTGTATATAGGAGGGCTACTGTTTTTTTAGTTGATCTTGTATCCTGCTACGTTGCTGAAGGTGTTTATAAGTTGTATCAGTTCCTTGGTTGAATCTTTGGGGTCACTCAAATATACTATCATGTCATCTGCAAATAGGAAAGCTTGACTTCTTCCTTTCCAATTTGTATCCCCTTAATCTCCTTATGTTGTCTTATTGCTCTGGCTAGAACTTCAAGTACTATATTGAATAAGTATGGGGAGAGCAGACAGCCTTGCCTTGTTCCTGATTTTAGTGGAATCGCTTTGAGTTTCTCTCCATTTATTTTGATGTTGGCTGTTGGCTTGCTATAAATTGCCTTTATTATGTTGAGGTATGTTCCCTGTATTCATGATCGCTCCAAGACCTTTATCATGAAGGGGTGTTGGATTTTGTCAAATGCCTTTTCTGCATCTAGTGAGATGATCATGTGGTTTTTTTCTTTCAGTTTGTTTATATGGTGTATTACATTGACGGACTTTTGTATGTTGAACCACCCTTGCATCCCTGGGATGAAGCCTACTTGATTATGGTGGATAATTGTTTTGATGTGTTCTTGGAGTCTGTTTGCCAGTATTTTATTGAGTATTTTTGCATCAATGTTCATGAGGGAGATCAGTCTGTAGTTCTCTTTCTTTGTTGTATCCTTGTTTGGTTTAGGAATCAGGGTAATTGTAGCCTCATAGAAGGAGTTTGGTAATGTTCCTTCTGTTTCTAGTGTGTGGAACAGTTTAGAGAGTATTGGTATTAACTCTTCTTTGAAGATCTGGTAGAATTCTGCACTGAAACCATCTGGTCCTGGGCTTTTTTTGGTTGGGAGACTTTTAATGACTGTTTCTATTTCCTTAGGGGTTATTGGACTATTTAAATAGTTTATCTGGTCTTGATTTAACTTAGGTATGTGGTACCTATCCAGAAAATTATCCATTTCTTTTAGATTTTCCAGTTTTGTGGAATAGAGGTTTTTGAAGTATGACCTGATGATTCTCTGGATTTCCTCAATGCCTGTTGTTATGTCTCCCTTTTCATTTCTGATTTTGTTAATCTGGATGCTCTCTCTCTGTCTTTTGGTTAGTTTGGATAAGGGCTTGTCTATCTTGTTGATTTTCTCAAAGAACCAACTCTGTTTCATTGATTTTTTTGTGTTGTTCTCTTTGTTTCTATTTTATTGATTTCAGCTCTCACTTTGATGATTTCCTGGTGTCTATTCTTCCTGGGAGACTTTGCTTCTTCTTGTTCTAGAGCTTTCAGGTGTGCAGTTAAGTCACTAGTGTGAGATTTCTCCAACTTCTTTATGTGAGCATTTAGTGCTATGAATTTCCCTCTTAGCACTGCTTTCCTAGTGTCCCATAGGTTTGGGTATGTGGTGTCTTCATTTTCGTTGATCTCTAGGAATTCTTTAATTTCTTTCTTTATTTCTTCCCTAACCCATTGGTGATTCAGTTGAGCATTATTCAGTTTCCATGAGATTGTAGGTTTTCTGTAGTTTTTGTTGTTGTTGAAATCTAACTTTAAACCTTGGTGGTCTGATAGAACACAGGAGGCTATTCCAACTGTTTTGTATCTGTTGAGATTTGCTTTGTGGCCAAGTATGTGGTCGATTTTGGAGAAGGTTTCATGGGGTGCTGAGAAGAAGGTATATTCTTTTTTGTTAGGATGGAATGTTCTGTAGATATCAATTAAGTCCATTTGGGTCATGACATCAGTTAAGTCCTTTATTTCTCTGTTAAGTTTCCATTTAGGAGATCTGTCCAGTGGTGAAAGTGG
>CABHPR010125502.1:1850-20464 GCA_902168415.1 Peromyscus melanophrys
GAAAGAAAGAAAGAAAGAAAGAAAGAAAGAAAGAAAGAAAGAAAGAAAGAAAGAAAGAAAGAAAGAAATCATACAATGAAATAAATCTTGATCTGCAAGATAACATTTGAAAGCTGGGACTTTGGGAGGTGATTAAGTGTCAAGAATGGAGTCCCCTGCACTGGGATTAGTGTCCTTATCAAAGAAGCTTCAAAGAGAGCCCTTGCCTTTTCAGTCATTAGGGATTCAGTGAGAAGGATCCATCTATCCTCATCAGATACCAAATCTGCTGGCACCCTGAGCTTGGACTCTCAGCCTCCACATGGCAAGGACAATTTCTGTCATCCATAGCCACCCACCCTGTAGCACTACACTGTACTAACTTTCCCCCATGCCTTGTTCTTCTCCCAAGGGATCTGAACACCTTGACTCTGACCAAGCCACACTGTGTAAACCCTCCCAAGAGCTGCCTCTTACCATGAAGAAGGCACAAGATAACACCAGCATTGTCCAACTTCCTCATCTTAGTCAGAGCCCATCCCTCACACTCCAGCCATGCCGACCTTCTTCTGTATTCTCTGCAGCTAGAATTCTCCTTCCCATCTTGGTTTCGCCTTTTTGCCCTTCAAATCACAAAACGCAAAAGGCACTTCCTTCAGGAAGGCTTTCTTAATTTGACAATCTAAGTTAGAGCTCCCCAAAATTCGGTTCCAGTCCCCAAGTTGTTCTCAATCTGACAAGTGCTAAAAGTGAGAAATAAGAACTAGAAAGGCTTACAGAGTTTTAATAGTATCATGACTCTCAAGCACTAACCAATAGACTCATCTTGTTAGATAAAGAATAGTTCAGATGTTATCAAACTCACAGGGGTAGTCATAACATAAAATCCAAGTTGTGTAGCAATGCTGGAAGAATGTGGTCCTTTAACAAGTATGAGAAACCCTGGCCTGGTATATACACCACAAGAGATGCCTTCTTTCCTGAGCAGTTATCACATATGGCTGTGTATGAATTTTTATGATGATTTTCCTATCTATGTCTCCTACATAAGACTATTAACTTCATTTGCGATGTTTTTCCTTATCTCATATCTCCCAGATATGAGTACTAGCAACTCCGTATTAAATCTTAACGTAACACCGTACTTGGGATATAGCTGGTACTCAATAAACGTGTCTATGGGAAAGGGTGTAGGTCTTGAGATGTGTCGCTGGTTTTGATATGCTGTCAGTTCAGCAGATTCGTCATACTCAATACGCCACCTGTGGCTGCTACCCAAAGATGAGCGAGGAATGGGTATTGAGAAGGTATAGAAGAATGATTCTACTTCATGTTTCCACAAAAGGATGGGTACACGCAGAAAATTAAACAATGTTGTTCCAAGAGTACAAAAAAAAATAATAGTCTTTGACAGCCCTTATTTATATAGCCTTCCATTGCCACTCACCACCATGTTGTTTCATTTGATGTTTAGACTTGACTGTAATGAAGCAGTATCGTAAATTATTATTGATGCCCATATAGCGGCAGAGCTGTTTATATGCCAACTTTGTGTGATGTTTTCCCACTGGGAGCCCCCGAGTCTTTGTTGCTAGCTGTTTCACTGATAAAATGTATGGGGGGGCAAGGGCGGGTGCTCCTAAGCTGCCAGCTTGGCTTCTGGCTCCCACTGAACCTCAGAGCATAATTCCCTCCCTAGTGGGTTATCAGAATCAAACACCCCGGGCTAATCAGAATTTCAAAGGATGCAGATATCCAGTTTAATTTAAGAGGATTATTCTGAAATGGGTCTGACTAGGACATGTGGACTTCTGGGCCCCTAACTGTTTACTCAGGGGGCATCAGACACAGCTGGACTTTTGAACTTTTTCCAAGAAAGAGAAGAAAATTTAATACTGTGGAGAGTGGAAAGTACCGTGCTAGAAGGCTGAGTCCCTGCTCCGGGGCAGGAACCTAGGCTCTCTCTGTGGGCTTGATTTCCTTCTCTGTTGAAAGAGAAGAGATTTGACCACATGACCTCTTTAGGTCTCTTCCAGTTGTGAAATTCCCCAGGTATAATCCCAAAGGCTCCTTCTTGCTCTAAGATTGGGAAACAGAATTAGATTTGTTCCAGCTGCAGGCTTCAGGAATGCTAAGGAGCCCAGCATCTGTTCCTGGCCTCAGCTTGGCTGAAAGAGGTGGCAGAGGTTGTGTTCAAAGGAAAGGCTGCATTCCCTGCCCACTAAGCTTAACCTTTCTTCTGGAAGGTCTGAGGTACAGTGTTTACTTCCTGCCCAGTTGTCCTGGCTGGTTCTATGTCAACACAAGTTAAAGTCGTTTTGGAAGAGGGAGCCTCAATTGAGAAAATGCCCCCACTAGATTAGCCTGGAGGAGAGGATCCAGTTCACTCTGGGCAGTGCCACCACCCCTGGGCAGATGCTTCTGGATGGTATAAGAAAGCAGGTTGAGCAAGACATGGAGAGCAAGCCAGTAAGCAGCACCCCTCCACGGCCTCTACATCAGCTCCTGCTTCTGGGTCCCTGCCCTAATCCCCTTCAGTAAGAGACTGTGATGTGAAGTTGTACGCTGAAATAAGCCCTTTCCTCCTCAAGCTGCTTTTGGTCACAGTGTTTTATCACAGCAACAGAAACCCTGACTAAGACACTAGAATTGTAGAGACGTGCCTCTTCAGGAAATCTCATGACACAGGGAGTTACTCTTCATTCTACAGAGGTAAGTGCAAATACTAAGGTTGTTACTGTTAAGAGCATGTCTTTAAGGAAAAGGTTCTAGGAACAAATATGTTTTTAAAATGTGATGCAATTGACTTTCTATGTCCATGGGCCTTACATCCAAAGATTCAACCAAGAATAAAAATGTAAAACATACTGTGTCTGCGCTGGACATGTGCTGAACATTTCCTTGCATTGTTTCTAAAACACTATAACAACTCTTTGCATAGTATGTACATTGGGTAAGGTGTTATATCATCTAGGCATGACTTAGTATGCAAAAGGATGTGCTTAGGTTATGTGCAAATACTACACAATCTCATCTTTTGGGCCTGAGCATTGACAGGACAATTGGGTGTCCCAGCAGGAATGGGACAACTGTTCCCACTCACTTTGCAGGACACATTAAAGTTTCAGAAGTCCCACCAAGGAAGGCCTACCTACTCAACTATACTTGACCTAGCATTCCTCAACATTCATTCCCTGAAGTCTAAACCATTTGCTAACATTCAACTAGGATTCCACCAAAGATACTGGGAAACGCTGCTGTCCCCAGGCAGCATGCAAGTGGTTCCTGAAACAGGAAAATTCTCTAGCCTCACCCCACGTTTGCTAAGTCAAAACCTGTGTTGATGATGGAGTCGAGAGATATTAGCAAGATCAAGAACTCTGGGCAGTAAGTAGTGTACAGAACTGGTAGATAAGCCCTCTCAAAAATATGTTGCTGAAGTAAAGATACATGGACAAAAGGGTTTACTTCGTGACTTACTATGTCACACTACAGCTTCCATGATGAGATTTTTTTCCCCACTTTTTTTTTCTTTTTCTTTTTTCTCTTAAATTTTATGGAGTAGGGGCTACAAGGGCAGAGAGTGGATATGCAGGGACGGGAAATGAATGAGATTGAGATATATGATGTGGAAGACACAAAGAATAAACAAAAAGAAAGTTAAAAAAAAATACTAAAATCCCAGGATTTTGTGAGTCAGTTGATGTCATACTGACCGGCTGAAATTCGCTTTGGCAGAAGCATCTACATCCTAAAAAGTGACCAATGCCGCGATCCCGTGGTTTTCGTTTTCTCCTAAGTATTTAGCCATTGGACAGTTATCTTTAAACCCCTGTCTCTGGGTGCTCCTTGTTCATGGCATTATTTGAGAGCCGCTCATAATCCCAACTGTGTGATATCATCTAAAGGTATTCTACTGTGTCAAAACTGCACTCACGGGGGGCTGGAGAGATGACTCTGGTTTAGAGTGCATACTACTCTTGCAGAGAACCCTGTTTCATTACATATCACCCACCTTGTGTCTCACGACCATCTGTAACATGTGTACTTACATACATGAAGTCAATACACTCATATGCATAAAATTAAAATGAACACACAGTTTTAAAAACTATATTAACATCTTTTGTTTTTGTTTTTTGACACAGGTCTTGATATGGAGCCCTGGCTGTCCTGGAACTCACTCTGTAGATGGCCTTGAACTCACAGAGATCTACCTGCCTCTGCCTTCCAGGTGCTGATATCAAAGATGTGTGCCACTATATCCAGCTACATTAATATCTTCTAGTAATTCTAGTAATAATTCACTAGTTCTGCTGTATTTTAAAGATCTTCTAAGAAAAAGATGTGCGGGGAAAGTCTTATGTTTTCTCGTCAATATTAAATCAGAAGTATCCAGGAATAGATATGATTGCACTAGCAGAATATCATTATGAAGAAATATTTGCTTTCATAAAATTTAGTAGTTTATTCTATACATTATATTTTTAATTGCACTTAAATTTGATTATAAAATTAGCATTTTGTTTTCTGATAGTTGAAATTATATGCATGTAAAGTATACAACTTGATGACTGGATATGCATATTGTGAAAAAGTCACTAAAATTATCTAATTACTACATGCAGTATCTTCCACAATTGCCATTGTCTGTGTATGTATAGGACAAATGTTTCTTGGGTCCCACCTGGCCCCCATGGACCTGCAGCCACTTATAAAATAATCACTCAGAGCCTTAATATTATTTATAACTGCTCGGCTATTAGTTCAGGCTATTCCTGGCTAGCTCTTATGCTTAGATTAACCCATAATTCTCATCTATGTTTAGCCAAGTGGCTTGGTTCCTTTTCTCAGTTCTACCTTGTCATCTTGCTTCCTCTGTGTCTGGCTGGTGACTCCTGACTCAGCCTTCCTCTTTCCAGAATTCTCCTTGTCTGCTTATCCCGCCTATACTTCCTGCCTGGCTACTGGCCAATCAGCATTTTATTAAACCAGTGTACAAAAGCATTATCCCACAGCATGTGTGTGTGTGTGCGTGTGTGTGTGTGTGTGTGTGTGTGTGTGTGTGTGTGTGTGTGTGTGTGAAGAACACTTAAGATCCATCCTATTAACAAACTTCAGTGCATTAACTGTGTTCACAATGCTGTGTGTCTGGTCTGCAGAGCTTGCATCTTGGGTAACTGAAACTTGTACTATTGACCCACATCTCCCACTTCCACTGTTCTGTTGGTTTTCGAGGGCGAGTGAGATCATGCAGTGTTGGTGTTTCTGCATCAGGCTTATTTCACTTAATGCAGTGGTTCTCAACCTTCCTAATGCTGCAACCCTTTAATACAGTTCCTCATGTTGTGGTGACCCCCAACCACAAAATTATCTTCATTGCTGCTTCGTAAGTGTAATTTTGCTACTATTATGAATACTGATGTAAATATCTGTGTTTCCTAATGGTCTTAGGTGACCCCTGTGAAAAGGGGGGGTCATGACCCACAGGTTGAGAATGTATTATTAACACAATGTCCTCTGAGCTCATCCAGGTCTCCTTAAAGGTAGGCTTTTTTCTTTGCAAGACTGAAAGGCATTCTGTTGTTTCTATCTAGACATTCTTAGCTTTTTATTTATATTGTAAATTGAGATAGGTTAAGGCCTAGCTAGCAGGCATGGCTTTATTAGGGTTTGTTCTTTTCTTATCTGGAAAATAAAAGTCTGGAGATATAAAAAATGTCCTTAGGCTCCCACCTTTTGAAGGGTTCTTACGAGAGAGGGATAAGAAAATATTAGATAGAAAGAGAGCTAGATGATAAGAAAAAAGACAGAAACACAGGATAGCTTCGGGAGGGCCTAGATCAATACCCAACAGCCTTGAAGATTTATTGAAAAGGCTTCTTATAACATGCCAAGGGGAGAGGCAAAAGACCTCCCCCTTGCAAAATCAAAGCACACTACACAGCCAAGTGTAGACCCTTCCAAACACCTGGTAACCACACCCATGGTCAAATCATCCCATTATGCAGCCCTGCTGAGCAAAGCAAGCTCAGCTTCTCGGACCCTGAGTAATTTGGGCCTCCACAGTTGGCTGTGCTTATTTTCTTTTAGTTTTATTGACTACTTTTCTCATTACATTTCACACTAAAAAGCCACATTCTCACGCATGCTCAGGTTTTAGCTGGGCTCCTCTGTCCCTGTGTAATCTTTAGGGAGATGGATGTGACACATTATGTCTGCCTAAAATGAGCTGATTTCATGTATGATATCTGGCAGTTATCTGTTAACATTTCTCTGAGTCAAACAAGGGGCCAAATACAATGACAGACCCATACGTACACGGTGAGACAGAGAAGTTGAAGTTTTCACTAGGGGTGTCCTTCTGTTCCCTGTGAAGATGAGCACGCTCAAGGTAAGTGCTGGACGGCATGTGGGCTGGAGCAGCTTATCTGCTATAAACATACATTGCTGAGGGTCAGCTCTCAGATCTCAGATGCACCACCAAGAGCAGTTAATCTTTTTGACTCCAACAGTTAAGTTTGACAGCCATACACTATGATGTTGCCTGTCTCTCCTGTAAAATGCCAAGTTAAACATCAAGCGTCTCTTCTCCACATGCAAGCCTAAAGGCCTCTTGACAGCCCTGAGAGGTGTACCTGACCAAGGAAGGAAAGGGGGAGAGGTATCTTACATTGTTTGAGCACTTAATATTTGCTCAACCCTACCCAAACACCTTGCGGATTATGTTTAGCAATATTTACAGAGGCCATAATTGTAATGGTTATCTAAATTATTCTATTATTAATAAAAACTTAGGAGTCAGATAGTAGGGTATGAACCCGGTAGATCCTAAACGCAATGGGGAAAAAGCCCAGCTGACCCTCCTCTCTGTTTTTCCAAGATCCAAAAAGGCCCCATGCCTTGATTATCTCCTCCTCTTCATTTCTCTCCCCAAAAATCTGACCTATACCTCCTGCCTAGCTATTGGTCATTCAGCTTTTTATTACACCAATCACAGCAAATACATCTTCACACAGTGTACAAATACCCCACAACACATAATAGCTTATTGTTTCTGTCCATTCTGCTACTCTTTTTAAATGTCATAAATTAAATGCCTTTAAGACCTGTCTTACTATGAAGAGACATCATAACCATACAACTCTTGCAAAGGAAAACATTTAATTGAGGCTGGCTTCCAGTTCAGAGGTTTAGTCTATTATCATCATGGCAGGAAGCATGGCCATGTGGAGGGAGACAGGATGCTGGAGAGGAGCTGGGAGTTCTACGTCTTGATCCATAGGCAGCAGGAAGTGAATGCCATACTCGGCCTGGCTTGAGCATCTGAGACCTCAAAGCCCATCACACAATGATGCACTTCCTCCAACAAAGCCACACCCACTCCAACAAGGCCACACCTCCTAATATTGCCACTCCCTATGAGCCTATGGGGGCCATTTTCATTCAAACCACCATAAAACCAAACAGGCAAAACATTCAAAGGGAACAAGATAAAAAAGTAGCTGTGGTGGTCTTCATGTTTGAAGCCCTCTGAAATTCTGGTGCCGAACAGCCTGATAGTACCCTTCTACAACATAGTTTAAAGAAGGGTGTGGTGGTTTGAAGAAAAAGTGTCCCCCATAGTCTCATGTATCTGGAAACTTGGTACCCAGTTGGTGGGGCTGTTGGGGGAGGTGGAGGAATGTTTAGAACTTGGGTCTTGCTGGAGGAGGTAAGGCACTATGGGCAGGCTTTGCGGGTTTATAGTCTTCCCCACTTCCCATTTGCTCTCTCTGCTTCTTGAATGGGAGTGGGGATGAGAGTGGCTGGCTTCATGCTCCAGCCACCTGCTGCCAGGCCTCCCCCACCACCATAGATGCTCCCTGTGGAACTGTTAGCCAAGGTAAATGATCTTGTCTGTCTCTTGCTTTTAGTCAATGTATTTCATCCCAGCAACAGAAAAGTAGCTGATACAGAGGGGAGTGATCTATTGTCAAACTGATAAGGTGAGCTGAGGACATGGTTCCATATTGGAGCACTTACCCAGCATGTACAAAACTCTGGTTTCATCTGTACCACCATTTTTAAAATGTTTAACATCTTAAATATTAAGAAAATGTACCTCACAATTTGAAAGAAAAATTTAACTATTTGATTTTGTAACTTTAAGTTGATATATATATAGTTTTTTTTGAGACAGGGTTTCTCTGTGTAGTTTTGGTGCCTGTCCTAGATCTCTCTCTGTAGACCAAGCTGGCCTCGAACTCACAGAGATCCACCTGCCTCTGCCTCCTGAGGGCTGGGAATAAAGGTGTGCACTACCACCACCCACTTTCAATCTATATCTTAAAATGCTCCTTAAACAAATATCACTTTAAAATATTTATCACATTGTAATTTTATATAAGAGGATAAAAGACTTGAAAGATTTTACTTTATTAAATTAGGTAATATAGTTGAATATTATGAGTTACCATCATCTTCAAAATAATAAAATGTTTACAGGAAATTATTTCTTTATAACATGCTCCACAGAATAGCAAATGTTAATCTAAAAAGAAGTTTTTAAAATTATAAACTAAGTTGAAAAGGGTTTAGAATTGAAAACATTTTGCTAATTCTGCTAATTTTTCATGTAAGGCTTGCTTATAGCCAAGCCTGATAACACAGGGCTGTAACCCCCACCACGTGAGGGCTGACACCGTAGCGTCTCAAGTTCAAGGACAACCCAGGTAACTTAGTGATACCTTAGTGATAACGCTTAAAAAGCAGAAAAGAAGAGCTGGGGATACAGCTCAGTGGTATACCACTTGCCTAACAAGTACAAAAAAACCTAGGTACAATCCCCAGTACTTTAGTTCATTAAAAACTTTAACCAATAAAAGCTGCTACATTGGAATAAACACTGGTATAAACATTTCCTGGGAAGACAAAAAAGGTGTCTATTCACCCCCAAATTGGGCACCAAAGACAGATCAATGAAACAATCCCACTCAAGCCTAGCTCGTTTGAAATTAGTTTACCTGAAGTTATTTATAGGATTGTGGGTGAGGGGTTACTCAGAGCAGCTTAGTGACTTGCAGTTAGCTACACCAGTGAAGAAAAAAAGAAATCTCTCCCCAGCAACCAGTAACTGAGTAACTGCCTATAAAAACTTGGGAAGGGGGTGTGGCCTTGGGAGCACCGCTCCCTCCCAATCTTGTACATTACCCCTTCTGGTTATCACAGCTGCTGGGAGTTTAAGAGAGCAAAAGCAAGCTCATAACCCGAGCACAGTGTTACAGTGTTCCACAACACAACTGATAGAGAAAAAAAAATTCCTAAATGACAGACAGTTAAGCCATTATGAGACAATATCTGTGGGCGCTGAGAGCCTTACCACAGTGTTTCAATATCACTAAACGGAGAGTATCCGTTTGCCCAGCAATGTAAATTTATAAGATGCTCGCTTTTAAATCTGAGCGGAGGGAACCACAGTCGAGCCCGAATGCATATGAAACACCCCATGTCCACAGGCCTTCCAAAGGAAACAGTAAGACTTAGCGTGCGGTGGTAGATGATCGGTCAGATTCAAGACGCACAAAGGTGGATGTTAGGAAGGAGTTTCTCAAGGACAGTCGCTAGGCTAGGATTGCATCCCCATTCCTACCTTCACATCTGTGCTTGAGCCTGACAGGAATCTATGAGTAGGTGGTCTGTACTTACACAGTAAGCTGCAAGGCTGCAGGAATGCTGCCTTTTCATGGCAGTGGGCCACGGAAGAAAGCTAGCCTTGGGTCACCCTCGGCACTGTCTGGATAGTTAGAAGGAACCTAGTAAGAAGTCAGAGAGAGGGCTGCAGCTGAAGCTCAGCTGGTAGAGTGCTTGCCTAGAGTATGCCAGACTCCAGGCTCTCTCTCTATAGTACTGTATAAACCGGGCTTGATGGAGGGCCCTGGGAATCCCAGTGGTCAGGAGATGGAGATGAGTCAGAAGTCCTAGGTCACTGTTAGCTCCACAGCAAGTTCAAGGCCAGCCTGGGCGAAAACAGACTAGGAGAAAGAGGAAGAGGGGAGGGGCGGGAGGAGGGGAAGGAGAATGGAGAGAGGAAGGAGGAGGGGGAAAGGGAAAGGGAGGAAGAGGAAGTGGGGAGCTGAATGCCTGCTGCTTCCTAAAAGAATTGAAAATGATTACCCAAACTCCAAAGGAGGGATCGGTATCTTTTTTTTTTTTTTTTCCTATAAAGGACCAAACTGTAAACATTTGAGTCTCAGTAGGCTACATGGCCTATATATACAATTCAGCTCCTACTTTGGGGCTTGAAAGCAATCATGACACTCTGTAAACAAATAAAAATTGTGTCTATATTCTAGTGAAACTATTTACAGAAGCAGATGATAAGCTGGTTGTGGTCCATGGGTGGTTGTTGTGGAATATTATTTTAACTAGGTAAAGATGTGTTACATTTGTTTATGCTGCATTTGTTTAACTATGTAAAGATGTGTTGCTGTTTCACCTTGCCTGCCTAAGGCACCTGATTGGTCTAATAAAAAGCTGAAAGGCCAATAGCTAGGCAGGAGAGGAATAGGTGGGGCTGGTGGGCAGAGAGAATAAGTAGGAGGAGAAATCTAGTCTTGAGAGAGGAAGGAGAAGAGAATGAGGAGAAAGAGGGGACAGGCTTGGAGCCAGAAGCCAGGCAGCTGCCAGTCAGCCAGATGTGGAGACAGCAGGAAAGTAAGACATACAGAAAGAAAGGTAAAAATCCCCGAGACAAAACACAGATAAAGAGAAACAAATTAAAACAAGAGCTAAAACAAGGCCAAGCATTCATAACTGGTAAGAAATCTCCATGTCATGATTTCAGAGCTGGTTGGTGGCCCAAAAGAAAAAGCCTGGGATAGGTTGTACTTTATTAAACTGTGCTCTGGATGCACCAGCCCAGAACGAAGCAGGAGATGCCAGCAAAGCCGAGCCCAAAAGGCTAAGTCCCCTTTAACATCCTCCAGTGCCTGCAGAGTGCAAAGGCAGCTTGAGCTGATGCTAACTCACCTAGTGCCTTCCTCCACTCCCTTCTCCTCACTCCCCCAAATTCCTGCCCTGCAAAGGTTAGAATCCCAACAAACTGGGATAGACCAAGACGGAAAGAAGCAGTGGTCACCCTACCTTTCCCCCCAGTAAGCTTCCAATCAAAGGGGCCCAAGCTGGTAGAGAAGCAGATAGAAACTTCAATCCAGAAAGCCCAGACTAAATTCTTGGTTGCGATGGTGTTTCTTTTCTGAAATGAACACAGATAGATGTATTTATTCCCAAAGAATATGCAGAAAAGTCATCTTTGCTGGGAGAAGAAAGTAGTTAACGTTTTTATTAAAATGCATTTGCTTTTTGGAAACCGTGGTTACATATCCAGACACAGAGCCAGGAATTTTTTTTTTTCCCGGTATGTAATGGAAAAACAAATGATGCTATCATCCATCTCCATCCCTTTTGGCAAACTCTTGACATAAGCAGTTTGCCAAGAGGACTGCTCAGCAGTGTCCACGTCACCAGCTCATCTGTCATATCCAGCTTCTCCAACTGTCCATAACAGGTACTTAATTATAGAGGATGACTGGGGTGCATCTGTCCTTCAGAAAAATATCGTGACTAACTGATGCCTACTTTCACTAATGGGCACATGCCCAGGGAGATGAATTTAATTCTCCAGCAGGAAGGGAAGGCTTCCAAAGGTTATCACCATGGGGAAAAAGCAGGGTAGGACGTCACTGGCAAGCCTGTGTGTGACTTACCTAGGACAGAGCCGATGCCTAATTATGAGTAGCACTGGCCAGCTCGGTCAGCTCTTGGGTTCAACAGGACCTGCGATTTCTCTTACTCCAGCTAATAATGCCATGGAGCATTTTGCAGGGATAAGCCAGGAGGGCCAAAGTGGACTTGCTTACTGACCCTCCGTTTTAAGTAGGCATAGCCAGTGGTATGAAACGCTTTCGTTGAAGAGATGGAAGGTGGTTTAGTTGGCTTTTAACTCTATTTTCAGAGCCATAATCCCTAAATCAACAGCATTGCCTTCTGTTGCTCTCAAGGATTCCACAGTGTGGATGTGACATCACACGGCTATTTCAACCCCCACTTTCCAGCGTGTATTACTCTATGACTTCCTCGTTTCCAACTTGCTTAAGAAGTAAATTATATTTAATCCAGGTCTGAATTGATCCCTAGCAACTTCACTTTTGAGCACAAGAAATTTTCTTCTCCACCCGATGGTTGCTCCCAAGAGGATGGACATCGTGACTATCACTACTTTGAACAGTTCCCAGTGAGGTTTCATTCATATCACATTTGCTTGAGCAATCTAAAAATTCCTTTGCAGCCATTCCAAAAGGATTATGGCGAGAAAAAGCAAGAAGACCATGACTGATTATAGAATCGATGGCTGACCTCCCAATCAAATCGCTATTTGTTTTTGAGAATTTCGTATCTATGTGCTATCAATTCTTCATCTAAAGCTAGTGGGGAAGTTAGTGAGAAGCTGCACGCCTCCTCTTCATCCTTGTGGATGTTCAGAACAAGACTTTCTCTAGTGTAGTAGAGACATGTGTAATCCAGCTCTCAGTACTAAGAAGGCTGAGGCAGGGGGAAAAGGAGTCCAAAGCTTGTTTGCGTTATTTCTCAAAACAAAATAAGGCTCTCTTGATCATGTTTGAGTTTTATCTTCAAAGGCATGGGTTATATAGAAGATTATTAAAGTTTTATTTCCAGGTTTGAACTAAAAGTACTATTTTTACTTTTCTTTAAATGTTATATGGGTGTTTAACCTGCACGTATGTCTGTGTACCATGTGCATGCCTGGTGTCCACAGAGGCCACAAGAGGGCATTGACCTCCCTAGAACTAGAGTTACTGATGGTTGTGAGCTGCCATGTGGGTGCTTAGAATGTAACCCACTCCTCTAGAAAAGCAGCCAGGGCTCTTAACTGCTGAGCCATGTCTTCAGCCCCTGTGAGTACTATTTTTAAAATATGTAGTGTTCACCCACCACCACCACATTCATTCAACATTTCTTCTCTGGTTTTGAGTTAACAACTGTTGTTAACTCAACCACTTCCAAATAATAACTTGGACTAGGGTTTCACAGAAAAAGAGACAGGCTCAGCTCTTAGTTCCTATCTGCTGCACCCAGACCATCAGGTAAAACATTATCAAAGGTGAAAAGAGGGACCGAGAGGCATCAACAGACTCCAGAGCAAATTTACAAGTGGTCTAGGATTAGCCTTCCTGGCAAGGCGAATCGGAATGGACAGAGATGAAGAGAAAACGCCACACAAAAGTCTAGAAAGCCCATTTCGCACAGAGCAAAGTGTTTGGGGATAGGGCCTATGGTTAAAAACAAGTGCTGAGCTGTGCAGAGAAGCTTAAGGTATCCGGAGCCTTCACAGTGAAGATGATTAAACAAGGTAAGCGATGGGGGTGCAGAGTGGATATATTTATCAAGAAAGAATGAGGGCTGTGGATGGTATTATGATTCTGACAGTAACATGGACAGTGGAAGCTTGTGTTAACTGGTGTGCTGTCACTCTGATAATATCTAATAATCATAATCAGTAATCACCATAATCTGATAATCAAAAAATACTGATAAATCACCTTATACATGAGAAAGGTTTGTTTCCACTCAGTGGTAAGTTGGCCACCTGTTTGGGGACCTCTACCAAGGCAGCACATCTCGGTGGGAATGCGTAGCAAAAGAAGGGGCTCACCTCACAGAGGCTGGATGCCAAAGAAATAGAAGAGGAGGGGGCGCTGGGTGTCCTGATGTTCCCTGCAAGGGCACACCCTCAGTGATCTCACTCCTTCCTCTGCCCCTTCGTGGTTTTCCAACAGAATGCAAGAGGCTGAGGACCAAGCCTTGAATGCATTTAGGGGACATTTCAGATCCAAACTGGAATAGGAATTAACTCAGGAGTGCATCACAACCACAGCCGGGTCTGTACTTTAACCATTGTCTTCTGGCTGCTCTGGAGAGAAAGGATAATCAAGAGATGAGAAGGGAAAGCCACACAGAACTTGTCGTGGCCTTCCCAGCAAGAGGTGGTGATGCCTTAGATTAGGGTGGTTGTGTGGATGGAGGAACAGGAGGAAGTCTGCATAGACCTGGACAGTGAGAGGTGGAGATGAAGAGTAAGCCCCTCAGAAGGTAGAAATTGTTCACACTCACGAAGGGGCTGGTGTAGGAGTAGAGGAAATGGAAGACATGTGACCCGTGCTTCCATCCTTGTCCTGAACGCCTGGATGGGAATGGTGGCGTCACTTACCTGACGTACGGTCTACTGACCTCAACCAGAGTGGAAAGTGGGCATAGAAAAGAAGTTGCTTCAAGTATGTTAGGTTTGAAATACTGTTTGGACATTCAAGAGCAATATCAGGTAGCCAGACTGAATCCTATGCTAGAAAAAAAAAAGGGTTGAGGAGTTACAAATACATAAATGGTATTTGAGATGTTAAGAGTAAAAGGGGCCAGCAAGGAATATGGGGACAAGCAGGGAAGTGTAGAAAAAGTTTAAGCTCAGAGCCTTCCATTGTTTATAATGAGAACAGGACAGAGGACCAGCTGAGCAAGACTTCCAGAAGCAGCTGGAGAGACAGCAAGAAAACTAAGCCAGAAGAGAAAGGGGAGTGAGAAATAGGCACCCTTACCTATCGACAAAGAGATGCACCAGGAGGCAAGGGGAGGTGTGGACTGTCAGCAGCAGCACAGGTATTGGTGGTGACAGTTTCAGGACAAATCTCAGTAGAGAAGGGAGAGTCCAGAGTTAAATAAAATGGGGGGTGGCACCATTAGCAATCACTTAAGATATTTCTCTGAAGCAAGAAATGGAGAGATCAAGAGAGAACTGGAGGGTAACTATTCTCCCCCAAAGTACTTACTGACCAAGTAGTAAAGACAACCAAGCAGTAGAAAAGTAAATTCTATGCACTGCATGCTTCTGAAGAGTTCACAAAATATGGGAGAGCCCAGGGAAGCTGGCAATGGGCGATGAGTCCGTTATCTACTGATGCCATGTAGCAAGCAGTCCTGACTCTCAGGCACAAAAAGGATTGATTGCTGTTTAGAAATCATTTGAGAGGTCCTGCTAATCAAAGCCTGGCGCAAATACTCTGGTTGGGCATGTTCCAGGGTCTTCGCTTTGGGCCCTCCTCCATATCAGGACCTCCTTTTGGGTGTGTACTTTGCACATCCCTGTGATGGATGCAGTCCACAAAACTAGGGAAAGACCATCTCCCATGGAAAAGAATGAGGCTGGAAAATAAAGAACAGTCGAGCACTGAAGAGTTTTAACAAAACCTCTAAGCTCAGATCCCAGTGTACCCAAGGCCTAGCTAAAACGTTCCTGTGATGTTTGCTCTTCATTCACAAGTGGACTGGATTGGGAGTCACATAGGAGACAGATGCACTTTGGGGTGTGTATGCTTCAGAGGCTGTGCCCAGAGAGGCTTAGCTGACCCTGAACATGAGTGGTACCATGTCATATACTGCTTGTCCTTGATGGAATAAAAGGGTGGGATAAAGCACACTGAATACCAGCATTCATCTCTTTCTACTTCCTGGTTGTGGTAGTTTGAATGTATTTGGCTCATAGGGAGTGGCACTATTAGGAGGTGTGGCCTTGTTGGGGGAAATGTGATCTTGTTAAAGGAGGTTGGATGACATGTCTTTAATCCAGACCTTGAGGCTGGGGGCTACACCTTAAATCTGGGCCACGCCTTCTGTTGGAAGTGTGTCACTGTGGGAGTGGGCTTTGAGGTTTCATATACTCAGGATATCACCCAGTGTGTCAGTTGATTTCCGGTTGCCTGTGAGATGTAGCACTCTGAGCTCCAGCACCACCTCTGCCTGCACGCTGCCATGCTCCCCGCCATGACCATAATTGACTGATCCTCTGAAACTGTAGTGAGCCCCTTCAATTAAATGTTTTCTTCATAAGAGTTGTCGTGGTCATGGTGTCTCTTCATAGCAATGAAAACCCAAACTAAGACACTGGTCACAGATGGAGGGGAAGAAGCTGCCTCACATCACGGCCACACCCCTCCCTGACTGTCACAGCCTTTCAAACTGTGAGCGCAAACAAACCCTTCCTGACCCATGTTGCTTTTGTCCACCATTTGGTTATACCAACAACAAAAATAACTAATACAGATTTCCATCATGTCTCATGCCGTCAGAACAGGGCTCTGACATTCATATTCCAAAGAGTTATCACATGTCATGGACACATCCACGCTCAGAACTTTATACTTATGACAAACAGACACCCAGTATTGGTTTCATCAAAGAAGAATTTTTGGGAGATTGGTTCTCACAACCTGGTGGGGAGAGATAAGAACTCGCCAGACTGAGTCCAGCCAGTTCATAATTTACTTCCTGCGGACAAAAGAAGAGTTCCATCTCCTGGTCCCCAGCTGATCTCCAGTTGGTGCCCCCAGGATGGTCATGGCAGTCATTTTAACGCTGGCATCCATTCTGATGAGCAGTGTCCACATCTGATGGTTAAGGCTCTTGATGATGCTCAGAGCTATGCTGTATCATGTTTCCAACAAAGTAGAATTGCTTTAAAAATAATTTATAGTTCTATTTCCCAACCGCCTGTGATGTGCGACCTCAATTTTTCCACCTTGGATATCAAGAGGCAACGGAATAAATTTACGAGTGACCTGAGTGAACCTGCCCCCCATGGGGGGGACTGCTTTCACTCACTCTTCTCCTTTAACCCAGCCATGATGGAATAATCAGAGCAGAATGCAAATGGAAATAGCATCCAGATGACTACAAACACAGACAGGAAACTGACCTCTGACCTCAAACGCCAGAAGCAGAGAGTTGGAGAAGGTACCCAGGAGTTGCCATAGGGAAAAAGAGGGATAATGAACTGTGAAGATTGGGCCGCTGTGAGAAATGCTGGAGTCTGCACAACACACAGTGTGAAAATACCACTGCTCCCCATCCTCAAAGACGTCCCCGACCCTCTGGTTTCTGACCCAGAATTCTACCACGCAAACTCACTGCTCTTGTCAAAGAAAGAATCAAGCAAATGAACGGTGACTGGAGCTAATTTCATAACAACAGTGATTCAAAACAAACAACCATCATGTTCACATACACCGAGCCTCTCTGACTGGAAAAATAAATGATGATGTGTCCGTACAGTATCAGAGTTACTGCTGTATGCCCCCTCTGCTGTCAGGAGACTCCCATGATGCTAACAGATTCAGTTGGGAACACTATTGTCTTATACAAGGTCAGAATTGTCCCCATCAGAAAGATGTAGGAATGACTATTTCCATATGCCTCGCCACAGCTACTACTACACCTAAACATCCCACGGTAGGAGGCTGTTTGAATAACAAGTGGCATAACCACAGAGCAGGGACACCCAGACAGACACTACTGGACACCCAGACCGACACTGCTGATATTAATAACCAAGTAGGAGAATGCATGGTAAATTTCCAGATATTTTAAATGAAAAATAAAAGTTGAAAAATATAAATAACACAGCCATGCGCATGTGCTGGTACAAAGGGATCATTCCTGGGAGGATATGTAAAGAAGCATCATCTATAGTTATGCGTCTGGAAGACGAAACACAGAGGAGCCTAATCTTTAATTTTTATTCAAATCCATTCTATGTCTTTGGCTACTGAAATCAGGTATGAATAACTCAAGAGCACTAGGTAGTCATGCAGTAATTAGTTTCCAAATAGGGCAAAATACAATGACATTCTGTACACATCCACCTCAGTTCTATCCCCTAAGGACTCTCAGAGAGAGGTCTGTCAGCTATGATTGATTCCATGTCGTGAAACAAGAAAAGCAGTGGAGTTGGAACCAGTGGCTGGATGCTTACCTAACACATGTGAGATTCTGGGTTCATTCCCAACACACACACACACACACACACACACACACACACACACACACACACACACAGAACAAGAAAGCAGTGTCTATCCACATCCCACTCTGCCTCAGACAGAAGCCTATGCACAAGTTCTGGAGGACAATGTGACATGCTACTCTCTGTTAGCTTTTTCTCTGAAGTAAGTAAGAAACATACTCCTTTGATGCATGTGTTCATGTATGTGCATCTGAGCATGCAGGTATGTATTTGGAAGCCAGAGGTTGACACTGGATGTCTCCCTCTATAGCTCTTCATCTCATTTTTTGAAACAAGGCCCCTCACTAAACTTGGAGCTCACCAATTGTCTAGACTAGCTAGCCAATAAGCCCTGGTGACCCTCTTGTCTCTAGCCCCTCAGCATTAGGGTTAGGGATGAATACCACCAGGTCCAGCTTTTATGTAGGAGCTAGAGAGCCGAACTCAGGTCCTCAAGCTTACAAAGAGTGCACCTGACTAACTGAGCCATCTCCACAGCCTGAGAGGATACTCCTTGATGTTTCTAAATTCATTTTGATAAACTCATTTAATTGTAATAGCCACCAACAAAAAAAAATCTTTCTTTGTATTTAAGTCAAGGCATTCTATCTAACCCAGTTTTTCTCAACCTGTGGGTAGCAACCCCATTGGGAAATGGATATCAGATATCCTGCATATCAGATATTCACATTATAATTCATAACAGTAGCAAAATTACAGTTATGAAGTAGCAATGAAATAATTT
>CABHPR010125503.1:16595-47179 GCA_902168415.1 Peromyscus melanophrys
TGTGTGTGTGTGTGTGTGTGTGTGTGTGTGTGTGTGTGTGTGTGTGTAGGCCAGAAGTTGTTGTTAGGTCTCTTTCTTGACAAACATATAGAGGAGAGATCTCACAGTTGAACCTGAAGCTGCCTATCTGACTAGTCTAGCTACCCATCTTGTCACAGAGATCCACTGTCTCTGCCTCCTACCTTCTGGGATTATAGGTGGCCCATTATGTCCACGTGGCATTTGTGCAAATTCTGGGAAACTGAACTTAGGTCCTCACACTTGCACGGCAAGTGGTTTATCCCAGATCCATTTCCACAGCTGTGGGTCCTATAGCTACTTTAATTTGATACACTGTTCACACATATACACATCACATCACACATACACACACACACACACACACACACACACACACACACACATTCACACACTCAATCTATATTCCAGGCTGGCCTTCAATTTATAGTATAATCAGATTCTTGAGCTCTCAGTTCTCCAGCTCCAGTCTCCAAGAGTCCCGGGATTACAGGAGGGTTCCAGCAGATCAAGCTAGAAGGAACTTGTAAGGCTACTTTTTCTAGTGCTGTGGGCTGAATGCTTGTCTCCTTCAAATGTATATGTTGAAGCTTAATTCAGAGATAATGATATTTGGCAATAGGATTTTTGGAGGTCATTAGGGTTAGATGAGGTTCTGAAACTGGGAAGCTCATGATGGGATAAATGTTCTTAGTAAGAGGAAGACACCAGAGACCTGTCCTTTCTACCAGGTAAAGACACATCAAGGATGCTTGTTCTACAGCTTGACAAGCTGAGTTAGATCCCTCAGAATCCACGTAAAAGTGGAAGGAAAGGGGTGGCAAGATGCCTCATATTGGGTGAAATCACTTGCCACCAAGTCTGACAAACTGAGTTCAGACCCAGAAGCAGCATGGTGCAAGGAAAGAAGGGGTTCCTGCGTGTGCTGCGCTCTGACCTCTGCATCTGTGCTGTAGCACACACAACCTTCTCCCTGCTTCACGGAAATGCAAGAATGAAAAAAAATTATGTGTTAAGAAGAAAACCGATTCCAGTCATTTGTCATCTGACTTCCACATGCATCCTGTGGTGTGTGAATGCCAACACACACACAAACACACACACACACACACACACACACACACACACACACACACACACACACACTAAAACAAAACAACCCTCAAATTTAAATCAAAATGTTACTGTCTAACTGGGAGGAGAGCCCCCACCAAGCATTGGACCTGCCATCTTGATTTCCAGGTCCCTAGAACTGTGAGAAACACAGGTTTGTTGTTTCCAGGCCTCCAGACAGCCATCCTATCCTCTTAGTCAGCCAATGCTCTTGGGAACATTTCTAACAAGTGTTTGAGCACCTTCAGTGATGAGGCCTCAGGACTTTTCAGGGGATTGTAACTTTTCAGAAAACCAAATTCATTAGATTTTTCCAATGAAGAGTTAAAATTTCTCTCCACACGTGACATACAAGACTCAAATCGTGCTAACTAGTGCTGTCTTTCCCTTTCTAGTCTAGACTATTTCAGGTCCCTTTTCTGCCTCTCCAACAACATGGCTTTCTCATGCTTGTCTAGAGAGACTCGAGCTTTCAATATTAGGCCCAGCACCCCTGGGACCAGAGCAGGAGTCGACTTCTGACATTCTCACCTGTCCCCGTGCCACGGTGTCACACTGACAGGTGAGACCATGTAATCTGAGTCCAGGCCTACCCTTACAAAGCCCCACCTCCTCCTGCCCAAGGCTCACGAAGATGCCACAGTTGAGATCCTAACTTTAAGGGAGTGTCAGTATTCAAGATGAGTGCTACTTTACTGACTTTTTTTTCTTTTGAGACAAGGTTGTAGCATGAATCTTAAAAGTTCTTATTAATAAAATCAAACCCGAGCCGGGTATTGGGGTGAACACTGGAAGGTCAGAGAACTAGAACAAGCCACAGCTACCTCATCTCGCCAGATCCTCAGCTGGTCTTGTTTCCTCAAACTGGAGGCCTCTGAGTCCTCATCCAGAATGGGTCTCAGCTGAACTGCTGCTTGAAAGCCTGGATGCTTAACCAGGCCAAAGGCTTCTCCAGGCCAAATGCTTCTCCAGGCCAAAGGCCTCTAGTTTCTGGTCCTCACGCCTTATATACCTTTCTGCTTTCTACCACCACTCCCTGGGATTGAAGGCGTGCTTTCTGGGATTAAAGGCATGGGTCACCATGCTTGGGTGTATCCTTGAACACATGAATTTCTGCCTCTGGAATGCTAGGATTAAAGGTGTATGCTACCACTGCTTATCCTCATGTTTAATATTGTGGCTGTTCTGTCTCTGACCCCAGATAAGTTTATTAAAGTACACAATATTTTGGGGAACACAATACCACCACACAAGGTAGCCCTGGCTGGTCTGGAACTTACTTTGCTTTACTAAGCTGCCAGAGCTCTAGGATTAAAGGCATGTGCCACCATGCCCTCCTTACTGTGGTATGTTAAGAGACCCAATTAATACCAAAAATAAAAAGCCCACAATGAAGAAGTGAAATCTTAAAGACAAGACCACCTGAAGCTGAGGTGAAAATGAATTAATGAGGTGCGCTGTGCAAGTGTAGGTCGGATCCTGTCTTTATCTGATGCTCTCTTACACTCTCTATCTTGACACACCCAGCCCTTTGCCCCCTGGTCTGTGCTCACTTGTGAAGCTGCAAATTCCAGTTTCTGCAAGCCTGCCAAGTAGCGGTTCCTCATCATGTCCACCTCTTGTCTCTTGCTATTCAGGAGCGTTTTGAAGGTCAGGATCAATTCAAGGTAAGAGGTCGGGGTCACATAGTTGTGTCTGAGAAGTGTGTTGTAATAATCAGTAGACAGCTTTTTCACGCTCTCCTGAAAGTATTTGCACATGGAGACAACCCTGCCAAGGAAATCAAAGAAGTTAACTGGGACCCAGCTTCCTACAGAGGAGATCTAGCAACACTTAGTAACAGCCACCAGGGCATCAGAAGGTGCGTACACCGACTGGCCCACTAGAACCCAACAGGTAAACAGAGCCAAGGAGAGAGGAGGGAGAGAGGTAAATAGTTGATTGGGATGAATCTGACCCTTTTATAAACCACCAGGGCTTCTGTAGGACTTTCCAATCTTTGGCCGTCTGGAGAAACTTCTGGAGTGCAGAGCAGTTTTCCATTACATTTTATTTATTTTATGTGTCTCTGTGTGCATGTGCATGCTTGCACTTACCACAGCACACATGTGGAAGCCAGAGGACAACTAGCAGGAGTCAATTCTCTCCTTCCACCATGTGGGTTCTGGGGATCGAACTCAGGTTGTCAGGGGCCTTTACCTGCTGAGCTATGTCACTGGCCCCTGCTCCTTTTCTTTTCCAGCAAAGGTGCTGTATTCAATAGCTAACAAAAATGTTGTTTGATTTTAAAGGGTAAGATCTTCTCTACTTGTACATTGAGAAATCTTTAAAAACAACATAAACAGCCAGCAGGAACTTCAGCTTGGAACACCTGGGGTGTCGGAATGAAATGAAACTTACTCCATGCGAATGCTGTCATCAAGCTCCACATCCTCTAGAAATTTGTTGGCCACCAACTCTAGGGCATCGGTTGGCCAAGCCTGGAACCAGTCAATTGTGCAGCAGTTGATAAGTGAAGGGAACATTCTCAGGCGGGTTCTGAAGGCATCCCCGATCGGACTCATGGCTAAAGAAAAATAGGCTTGGTTAGTTCCCTTCCACCAAGGCTTGGAGAAGCAAAGGGAAGGGAGAGGTTTCCAAGGGCCCAGTAATGACTCTTGATGGTACTGTGGGAATGTGGTTGTAAATAACCATGATGAGAGCCCGGGAAACAGAGGAACTGTGGGATATTTTTATGACGGCATCTCAGTGTATTACGGTAGTTTTTTTTATTTTTTTATTTTATTTTATTTTATTTTTTAACTAATCTCCTGCATGGACTATTGTGCCTTTGGTCCTTTAGTGGGGATATAGCCTTTTGTCCCATTAGGTTGATCTGTGCTTTAATATAAGGCACCATATTTAGATACCCACAGAATGCTGATGACTTGCTTCTGACCCCATCTCCGTTCAGTCACAGACTCTTGGTTCTGCACCTCAAATTTCATTCACTATTTAGTGTTAGGAGGAAGCATTGAGAGGTCAGTGTGGCCGGAGGGCCATGAGAGAAATAAGGCTTGAGATGAGAGGAGGACACAGGGGGAAGTTTGGTGGGTGACCTTATAAGGCATATGTAAGAAAGTTTTGATCCTCATCCTAATGGAAAGTGATTATTTTAATTTGTGTATTCATGTGCACACATATACAATTATCCCATCTGCAACACAGGGGGAAAAAAACCACTGGATTAATAGACCAGAAAAGTCTAGAATTAACAAGAACAGAGACAGGAAAGGACAGTGCAAAGGTGAGATCTGAGAGAGACAACAGTGACTTGGCTAGCATGGGGGGTATAGGGACAGAAAGGTGAATAGGAGAGAACAGGTAAGCACATCCCCTGCGTGTATGGAGAGTTTGTCTAGATCCTTCATGGAGAACACTGGTGTTCTGCACCAGATAAGAGGCTAAGCTATGATCTTTCTGAAAGAATTCAGAGAGCTGAAGAGACTGGAACAGGCTTAATACAGTTGTTTGGGGGGAGACTGAGAAAAAATTACCAGAGGAAGCCCAGACTGTGACTGTTGGTTGGTGCCTCGGTTAAATCAGTAAAGGAGACTGAATTAGAGATATTGGGAAGACCCTAAAGATTCCAGAGGACCAAGGGCAGGTAGACTTTCCCACTTCTCACCAAGGACAATGTGAAGGTTCTTCCTCACTCTCTCAATAAAGAAGTTGTACATGGACAGGGGAGTGACTTCAATCTTCTCTCCCTCTGTCCTGGCTGCTGATTGCATCTTTTCTACAAGTTCAGCCTTCTCATCAGCAGGGAAGATGTTGGGCACATCGCCTGTGTTCAGAAGCATGTTGATGTCTTCCACAAATGACTCATCCTTGATCTGGTTATCCGAGAAGAGGAACACGGTACTCTTGGTGGCCACCCCAGACTGCAGCATTATCTTTTTTAGATCCTCTCTCCAATCATTGCCTGTGTAATTCTTGGTGATTTCGATCTGGTACAGCTCGTATGAGTTCATGAACGTGGACAGTTTGGTGGCACTCTGCCGCCCACTGCCCCCAATGCCCACCAGGAGCAAGTGGCCTTTGTTCTGCTTCAGGACTCTACAGATCCTGGAGATGTGCTCAATGGCGAACTTGAACATGACCAAAGACATGGGGGCCTTGCTGATGCTGTTGAACTCATCCAGATAGTACTCCATGACCCCTGTGAGTTGTTTCAGGTCAGTGATCTCATCATAGATTTTTTGGTCACTTTCTGGTTTCAAATAATCCCCAAAGAAGAGGCTACGGATGTTGTCGTCAACTATCTTCCCGGTAGGTGACAAATGGATGAGCACCTGTGGGAAAGGTGAGTGTCAGCCCGGGTCCTTAGCATGTGGCCCAGGCTGTCTGTGGATAGGAGGGAGGGAGCGAAAGGGAGACCTGCTTGTTTTTCCTGAGTACATCTTCCAAGCCATGGCTTGTCAATAGACACATTTTAAACAATATATGGCTGTGATGGTTGGATAAAAGAACAGTACAGGTGTGAGTGGGGCTAGCTGAGTGGCTAAGAGCGTGTACAACTCTATAGAGGACCCAAGCTCAGGTCCCAGCACCAGCATCAGACAGCTCACAATTGCCTATGACTTCAGTTGTAGGGAGCCAATGCCCTCTTCTGACCCCTGAGGGCACCATACTCACAAGTATATACCCACAAACATTTAAAAAATTTTTATTTGTGTGTGTGTATGCCACGTGTGTATGTGGGTACGCTCAAAGGCTGGAGAGGGAGTTGGGTCTCTTGGAGCTGTAGTTACAGGTAGTTGTGAATTTTCTGATGTGGGTGCTGGGAGCCAAAAGGGAAAAGCAGCAAGTGCTTTTAACAACTGAGCCAATTCCTAGCCCTGACTACTGTTTTTGCTTGTTTGTTTGTAGGCAGGGTCTTGCTGGGTAGTCCATGCTAGCCTGGGAGTAACTATCCAGATTAGGTTATCTATGGAGTCACAGATATCCTCCTGAAATTAAAGGAATATGCCACCAAGCTCAGTCCCACATACATGTCTGTACTACATATACACATCTACTCTTCCCTAAGTTGTTAAATATTTGGTGGTTGGCTTGTAAGATCCCACAGAAGGCATGGGAAGGATGGCCTTGTTTTCCCATTTTGGTCCTGTATCCAACAGAGGTGTGGGTGACATCCTTACTCTCTACTCTGCCTAGAATAGGGCGCTTTAGATGCTTCCTCCTCCTGATATGAGGATCTGCCAGTTCCTCTGTTCTTGGCCTCCAGGTGCAGCATAAGACATTCCTATGTTTTCCCTGGGGAAATAGTCGCTGCTTGGCAAAGCAAATTAAGATGCAAACATATAGGTTTAAAATCATTTTCAAGATAGGAAGAAGAAAGTGTTCACAACTATGTGACACTGAATCTTTTGGCTGAATTTTACCAGGGTCTGGGTTAGATTATAAAAATTTATGTTTTCCTCCCCAAATCCAAATGAATTGGCCTTAGACTTTATTTTAAGTTAAGTTAGTTTTATTTTTAAGGATTTACTTTTGTTTTTAACTATGTGTATTCCTGTGTGTTTATGTGTGGGTATGTGCATGTGTGTGCATGTGTGTGCAGGTGCTTGAGGTGGGGCATTGGAACCTCTGGAGCTTTTGTTAGAGGTTCTTGTAAGCTGCTCGATGTGGGTGCTGGGAACCAAACCTGGGTTCTCTGAAAGAGCAATACCTGCTCTTAATGACTGAGCCATTTCTCCAGCCCCTTAAATTAATTGAAAATAAATAGCAACATATATGAACCATTTTGTGTGTACTGAAACTTACATGTTATCACAGAAGTGAAACAAAATTGAACCAAGTAAAATATCAACAAATTGAAGACTAATTTATGTATGGGCCATTTCCCATGATTCAGGGGGAAGAGTGGTCTTTTCTGGGAATGGAATCTAGAGTCTGAGACTAATGTGGGCCTGTTTCTGAGGCCAGACGATTCTAGAATAAGATTTGTCAGCTGGGCAGTGGTGGTGCATGCCTTTAATCCAGCACTCAGGAGGCAGAGGCAGGCAGATCTCTGTGAGTTCAAGGCCAGCCTGGTCCACAGAGCCAGTTCCAGGACAGCCAGGGCTACACAGGGAAACCTTGTCTTGAAAAATCAAAAAAGATTTACCTTCTCCATGGTCTGCTTGAAGCAATTGGAGGTGGTTTCCTTCACCAGGTTGAAGAAAGTCTGTCTGTCCTCACTGTCAATCAGACGGTCATAAAAGACTCGGTAAACCTCATGGATCCAAAGCCGGATAAATTTTTCCAAATCCTAAAGGCAGAGTTAGTCATTTGAATGTATTAAAGATGGTGCTTGTGGTGATGGTTCTCAGAAAGTCTCTAAATCTTGGGGTTGATGTGAAGTATAAATAAGACAATATAAACTACTATGTCATGCACACTTCAGAGAATAGAGTTTGTGATTAGTAAAAGCCCATCCTATTAGGCACACTATTAGTACACATCCAGGAATATTACCAAAAGATTTGCAAGGCAGGAATAGTAGCGGCTGACCTGTAGGTGGGTGTGGGGGCACAGCAGTACCCCCTGAATCACCCGTGAGAAATCCCGAAGGTTGAAGACATAATGTGACTTGGAGGGGGTTGGCAAGAAGTTTTCCACTGCAGCTCTATAAATTGTCTGAGTAGCTTGGACCAGCATCTTCCCATACCTTGGGAGGAAGACCAGTCACACACTCAAGCAGAAATGAGGACCCCTGCCCAGGTCAATAACCAGGAAGCCACAGGAGCTTCTTACCGTAAGAATATGACATCAAACCCTTTCCCAAAGTGCCAGTCAGTGATAGAATTGAAAATCTTGGTTAAGATGTCATCTTCAAAGGCGTTGATGGAAACGATGTTAAGATGGCGAGTGAATCGTCCTGGAAACACAGACACTTGAGTTTGCATGCATACTTCCCAGACCTAATAACCCCGGGAAAGAGCAGAGTCAGTTTCCCTCTGCTCTCATGGTCTATAACCCTGCCGTCCAACATGTCAGCCTAGCCACATGCAGTTATTCATACTTCCTATTAACTATAGCATCAAGAATGGGCTTCCTCAATTTTCCTGGCTCCATGAAATGTGCTCAGTGGCTGGGGGCTATATTGTTTGCTCAGTGCAGATACCGACTGCCTCCATGATTTGCAGAAGTGATGCTCATAGTGCCTCTTCTGGCACACAAGATGGACTTTACTCTTATTCACTTATTTTAAAATTGGTTTTACTTTATTTTATAGGTAAGTCTGTGCACCATGTGCATTACCGGGTGCCCTGGAGACCAACGGCACAGAATCCCTAAAAACTAGAGTTACAGAGTGTTGTGAGCAATCATGTGGGTGCTGAGAATCAAAACCAGATCCTCTGTATGAGCAGCCAGTGTTCTTAACTGCTCCAGTCCCTTACTTCTTAATTATGTGTTTCTGTGTGTGTCTGTGTATGGGTCTGTGCATGTATGAATGCTGGTGTCTGAGGTCTCCAGAAGAGGATCCCTTGGAGCTGCAGTTATAGGCAGTTGTGAACTGCCCAACAAGGATCCTGGGAATTGAACCCAGGTCTTCTGCAAGAACAATATATGCTCTTAACTGCTGAGCCATCTCTTCAGCCTCACAATATTATTTTTAAAGACTAAAGGAAACACCTGGTTACTGTAGAATAGCCAAACAATTAAACAATTGATTTGTAGACAGCGTCTCCCTCACTGACCTCTCTGTCCCTGAGCTGACCACCCTCTCAGGCCTGTGGAGCCCACTGCTTCCTCCTCCTTTCTCTTGTCTGTGTGTAGAGCTTGCAGGTCCTGTAGCCATGTGGGGTTTTCTCTTAATCATTAGCATTTTGGGAATCGGGGCTCTGTAAGTTGTCTGCATTTACTTATGGATTTGGGAAGAGCCAAAACTTGGAGTGCCATTACTGCTGTCATTTCTCAACACTCCTCCTTCAGTGTTTCACATATATATGTAAAATATGTAGTTTCTGTGTTTTTCCTACACACATGTATTGTAATTATATGTATATGGATATACTTATAAACATGCACATATAGGGGCTTGAGAGATGACTCAGTGGTTAAGAGCACTGGCTACTCTTCCAGTGGACCCAGGTTCAATTTTCAGCACCCACATGGGGCTCACAAGCGTCTGTAATTCCAGGCCTAGGGCATCCGGCATCCTCTTCTGGACTCCTTGGGCACTGTATGCACACGGCACACAGGCATACATGCAGGAAAAACACCCATGCATATAAGAATAAATAAATAAACAAATAAATAAATTTAAAATACACATATGTACATTTTTCTTGTTAAAAAATAACAGTAGATTGATTTTTAAGTGTCTGTGTGAGCTTGGTATGCATGTGTTCATGTATATGTATGTGTATGTGTGTCTGGTATATATGTATTCATGCATAGGTGTGTGTGTATGTGTGTGTGTTTGTCTGGTATGAATGTGTTCTTGTATGAATAAATATGTGTGTGTCTGTTTTGTATTCATGTGTTCATATGTGGGCATGTACATGTGTGTATTTGTGTGTAAACCAGAGGTTAATGTTGGGTATCTTCTTTTTTTAAATCTTTCTACCATTGTGTATGTGATGTATGTACTTGTACATAGAGGTGTATATACACGTGCATGTTGGTACATGTAAATGTGTATGTGGATACATGTGGAGGTAGACTGATATTTTCTATGTTGCTGATTGGTAGGTATGTGAATCACTCTATTTTGATGAAAAGAATAGTACTTAATATAAGTTTATGCTTTCTCTGTGTTTGCCAGACATGGGCTATTTGTTGCCATGTTCTTAATCACTGTGCTGTCAATAACCATAATCCATTGCCTTGAACGTCAGTTTCTCCATCTGAATACTAATAACCGATATCATAGGCTAGGTTATTGGTTCCCTACTAAATACAATTTCACTAAACATCAGAATTAGGGGCTAGAGAGATGGCTCGGTGGTTAAGAGTACTCACTGCTCTTGGGGAGGACTCAGGTTTGGTTCCCATCACCCAGATGGAGGCTCACAACTGTCTATATAACTTCAGTGCCAGGGGATCTGGTACCCTCTTCTAGCCTCCTCAGGCACCAGGCATACATGCAGTACATATATAGACATACACACAAGCAAAACACTCATACCCATACAATAAATATAAATCTTCCTAAAAACATCAACATCCAATGTAATCACTCCCTGACAACGGCAGATTACAATAGAAACAAGATTGCTTTGCCAGCCATGAAAGATGACCTGGTATCCTCCCTCACAGCTCATATGAGTGACTCAGCTTCTTTACCAAGGGACAACACTGGGTTCTCTTCATTTTTCCAGACTTCTGAATAAAAAATAAAACACTGAATCATCAGATCATCCTAACTTCCCGAGAGGACCCAGTCCAGAGTAGAACACTGTTTCCTTACTCCCCTCAATTCACCCCACAAACCCACTTAGCTCCCTCCACCTGGCATTCCCTGAGCTCCCATGGAACATGGATGCTCTCACTGGGACCAGTGTTGTACCTGATCTCATGGGATTGCAGACATGTTCCTGGCAGATGCTGAGAACTAGCTTTTATGACAGACACTTTTCAGAGTTCCTATTTATGGTTGAACTTGAAAACTGCCCATTGCCATGTGTTCTGGAAGCATATTCCTGTTTGAACAAGCTATGGAAAATAGTAATATAAAAACCCTATGGATTCAAGGTTCCCTAGACTTTGCTGTGCTCAGATCCAAGGCAAATGCAGCTCTGTAGCTCCCCTCTTCTTATGGAGGTGAATAGATGAAGACTTCCTCACAGACTCTTGTCTTCTTCCCATCCCACTGCACACAACTTCCAACTTGAAGTCTGGAGCTAACCCAAACCTTCCCAGCTGTGCACAAAGGCATACTCCACATCTTCTCCTGTCAGAAGGCCCTGAACCAATTCATCCACAACGGCCAGCTCTGTAGGGGAGTGGAGAGAGGAATAAACCCTCTTCCTAGACATACCAGTGATATCATTTCTTCCTCCACCAGGAGGGCCCATGGCAGTCACAAGCAGAACATCCACAATGTCCAGCCTGTTGGTATCTTTCTTGTCAAACCAGTAGCCATGGTCAATCCATTGTCTCAGCAGTTCGATGGGGGGCTGGGCTCCATACACCTCTTTGGCTGGCATGTTGAGGTCATCTGTAGAAGGAAGCCACAGCCACACACACTGTGAGTTCATGGGATCGTCTGGTCTTACAGGGGTAACCAATGACTGTTACTTTAATGAGAAAGTCTGTTTCCAATGACCCTACCCCCATTCCAGACCCAGTCAGTAGACATCCTGACTAGATGGGAAAGGCTTTTCTTGGGTTTAGACTTTGCTATCTTATTGAAGTCCTTGCTCATATGCTATAGGATACATGGGCTGACATCAACAAATGAGGATTTAACTTTCCCCCATTTTCCTTAGCCAACATACACTGACTACTGTACCACAGACATTTTGTTAATTTCTAAGCATATAACAGTGTAGGGGCTGCCAAACATTTCCTTTTGTTGTGTTTTCTGTCTTGAGATGGAGTCTTGTGGTACTAGCCAGGTGCTGTCTGCAAGCTAACACAGAATTTTTAGTGAGATGGGGATTGAACCCAGAACCTCTCTACATGCTAAGGAAATTCTGTACTATTTTTTTTTTTTTTTTTGGTTTTTCGAGACAGGGTTTCTCTGTGTAGCTTTGCGCCTTTCCTGGAGCTCACTTGGTAGCCCAGGCTGGCCTCGAACTCACAGAGATCCGCCTGCCTCTGCCTCCCGAGTGCTGGGATTAAAGGCGTGCGCCACCAACGCCCGGCTGAAATTCTGTACTATTGAGTAAGAACCTTTTCTCCTGATTGGGCATTAAGTCAACATGCAATAGCTGAACTCTGGTCAGAGCAAGGCTTTGAACTAGGGCCTTTCATGAGACTCAAAATGGCAAGAAAGGGTTACAGGTTCTCTGTAAGTGCAAGAACATTTTCCTCCTGGGACACATTGCTCAGTCTTGGTGCATAAGAAACACCGGTCCACTGAAGGCCCTCTTCATTTTTCTTCAACAGTTATTGATAAGATGATCAGCTTGTGTGAGTCAACATTTTAGAAACTTTAGACAAATTAACTCATTTAATGCAAACATTACCCATTTATTTGAGGTAAATAACTGACCCTCAGATCAGTGAGGCTAAGTCAAATTATACCTAGGGTTGAAAATAGATACAGCAACCCAGTTTGGTTTAGCTGCAAGGCTTAAGCTGGTTCTGGATATATCATAAAAATAGGGTGGGAGACCTGGATGGAGGGAAAAAAAAGGAAAGGCAGAAAAGAAAGGAAAATAAAATGGTAAGATTCCTGCCTTTCAGGAGATGATGTGCACCCATAAAGATATAAATATAACCATGAAATGTGTATTATTAATACACAAGTTTAAAGTACAGGACACAGGATGATCCAAGACAGCAGGGGCATTATGAGTACCTCCTGAGTCAGCAGCCAGGCTAGTATAATCATAATGATGATTTATCTCTTTTGGGTCTGAGGCCCAAACGGGAAAAAAAAGAAAAAAAAAAAAGAGGAAGTGCTTTGCACAAAGGTGAACGCTGAGAAAAAGTCTATGTTCTTACTTCACAAACATTTTCTTAGCAACTATTGGGTTCCTTCACTTAGTGACAGCCACTTATCTGTTGTCACTTAGTGATAACTCACTTATCTGATGCAAAGGGACACAGATGCTACTTCTGGATGTGTCAGACTTTAGCTGCCATCACCATAGTCCCCAAGAAATACTGTTCACTACAAAGAAGGAGAAGGAAAAGCAGAGAGGAAAGGAGGGACAGAAAGGAAAGAAGAAGGAAGGAGGGAAGGAGGGAAAGAGGGAGGGAGGAAAAGAGGGAGGGAAGGAGGGAGAGAGGAGGGAGGGAGCAAAGGAGAGAGGGAGGGAAGGAGAGAGGGAGGAAGGGAAGGAGAGAGGGAGGGAAGGAGGGAGGGAGGGAAGGAGGGAGGGAAGGCAAAAGGAAGTGAGAAGGAGAAGTGGTGATAGAAGGAAGGTTAAATCATCTGCTGGAGAGTGGGGAAGCTCTGGCTTGCTGCAGCTCGGATACAAGAACTTGGTCTACCCGGACCCGAGCCAATGCCTTACCTACAAACACCACTGCTTTCTTCCCTATGGGAGGCCCGAAAAGGCCTTTCCGCCGACGATCCAGCTTAGACATGATGATATCCTGGGTCTGGCTGGCTGAAGTTCTGGCAGAGAAATTGATGAAGTTGGGCAAATAGACATTTTTGGGAAGGTGGAGAAGGAAGTTGTTGGTGATGGCTGACTTGCCAGTGCCTGTAGGACCCACGAACAGTATCGGGATCTCATGGTCCAGGTAGGTTTTTAAGAAGAAGGACTGCCGGGCAGTCTCCATCGTGGGGATGATGAGGTCTGATACCTGTGTCACAAAGATAGGAGAAAATCTTGGTCCTGGACCAGGAAGACTGAGTCTTGGGATTCAAGAGATCTGGGTTTGAACGATAGCTCCATTTACTATCTTTATGACTTGGCACAACCATTTAACCTTTCAAGGGCCCTCAGTTTCAGTTCTGAAATGGGGATAATCATGGCATTCAATACACAGTTGTCAGAGATCAAATGGGACCAAAAACACAAAGGTGAGTGCTATTGTCCTTGAGGAAGCAGAGGTACAGAAGTCTTCTTCAATTTGCCCAAGAGACATAGGACATAAGTGGAAAGGAAGGGATTTGAATTTCGGCTTGTATGATTCCACAGCCTACATTCTTAATACTAAACTGGCATAAAAATTAATAATAATAAGGGTCAGTGTTCAGCTTCTATCTCTGAGACTTTCTTTCAACCAAGCAGTCTGCCTTGTCTCAAGCAAGATCCACCTTCCATGTGCCACCTATTCTGGCTTGGAGGTTTAGGTATGTTTTGGTTTAGGCCTGGAATATCTCCAAAAGACTCATTGCTGAAGGTTTGGTTTCCAAAGGAAAAATATTCAGAGGTGGGTTTTTGTGAATTAAGTGGATCCTGAGGGCTCCGATCCTATCAGTAGATTAATCCCTTGATGGGTTCATGACTCATCGGTTTATTGGAGGGTAGAGGGGGTCTTTGGAGCACATTTTTCAGGGCTATCTCCTGTCCCTGTCCTCCTTTTCTCTCTCTGCTGCCTAGGTGTCATGAAGTGAGGAAGTTTTCTCTGCCGAGCCCTTGTACAGTAATGTTATCCCTTAACACCAGCCGTGTGATGATGGGACCAAGAAAGCACAGCATAAACCCATCAGCCAAAAAGCAGGCACCTCCTCCTCTGAGTTGACTCTCCCAGACAGTCTACCACAGTGACACAAAGTTAATGCAACGTGAGCCCGAGACCTCTCTTGTCCCTGGCCTACATTCCCCAACATTGAGATTCTGGGTCCCAAAAACCTGTGCTCACTGAATCCCTCTTGTTTTTAATATGGAAACTAAACATATTCTTCCTGGACCTGAGGATTCTAAGTAGATTTGGAGACCTCCATCATGGCTTCTGGAATCCTTATTACTTTGGGTAGACTATCTAATCTAAATTGAATTTTCTGAGTCCCAACTCTGTTATCAATCATTTTGTCACAACTGATCCCTTGGTGGGTCAGGGCAAGGGACTGGAAGATGTTTATTAGACATAGAGGTCTCATATGTCTGGTTTGAAAAGGAGTCATGGACTTGAGCTGCTGTGATGGAGTACCATTCACACTGTGGTTTGTAAATACATGTTGCTTTCCAAAACTGAACTTGACCTTGACTTGGGTGTCACTGAATCTACAAATCTTGGAAGCCTTTGCAAACAAAAGCTTGGCTTCTTTAGAGAAACAATTTGGCTAGGTGAAAAGAAGCAGATGGATATGGTCATAAGGCAGAGAAGAGAATGATCAAGTCTAGTAAGAGGATGCAATCATGCCTGTAGCATCCTGAAGGCTTCCCTGGAACCCTTTAAGACATGATAAAACAGGTTGCAAGCAGGCCAGGATTCTCCACGAAGCCACGCTCCCCATTAGTGATGCTGAATGCAGAACCAGGTTCAAGATGCCCATTTTACAGCTGAGATCAGGAACTTGAAGCCAGCTGGCTTTCACCCCCTGTTATTATCAGCTACTCGAACGATTGTTTGACAAGGGGAAAATACCCATTGGAGCTGAAAATACTTTCTACACCGGGCTCCTGTCCATATGAATTTAGTACAAATTCAAATCCCTGGAATTCAGACAGCAGAGCTGTATAAGGACAATTAAAGCTGAGGATCTCGGCGCTGGGCTTTCTTTCCACACCAGCCCCTAGGGTGTATGCCCTGAGAGCAGCACAGTGTCACCCTGCCTTTATGAGAGCATCTGGGGTCCTGCCTGGTGTCTGGCAATAGCCTCACATTTCCATCTGCCATTTGTGACCGCATTCAGAAGAGCTGCACACTCACCTCAGAAGGATAAATAACATCTACTAGGTTATACTGATGGAGGCACCAGAGTGCTCATTTTGCATATTCTCTGTAGGACTGAAATATATGTGAATTAGCCACTATCCAGAAAATCCATTGACTAGAATCTGTTTTTCTGAGAGGTCTGCTGGAGGAAATCTTTCTCTGAGGATATAAAGTGGACTTTTAAGGCCTAGGTGACCAAGAGGTAATTATGATGTTATAGACAATGGCATTAATCAGAATAGTGACAAACACCTATCTAACTCCTACTATGTGCCACATGGGTGTGTATACCACCTTCGGTCCTGATTATCTTTTTTTTTTTCCTTCCGTCTTATGGTTGGGTAAACTGAAGCAAAGAGCTTGAAGCCTCCGTAAGGAATCTAGGTCTCTGCTATTAAACTCTATGCTTTTGAGGGTTTGATCTTTGCAAAGCATTTCCTGGAAATGCTCCCAGGGAGCTCGTAGTTCTTCCACCTGGAAGGGCACTTGGGAAATTCCAGAAACCACAGCATTTCTTTTACCTTTGCATTTACAGGGATCGTCTCCTCCTCTTTGGTGATATACTCTGTCCATGCACTCCAGTGTCCACCACCTTGTTTGAAGAAGTAAAAATCATAGATGCTTCCTGCACCCAAAGAACAGAACATGTCATTGGCACATCAAGGCTAACTTTCATATTTGAAGAATCTGACTGCTCCAACTATAGGCATCTAAAATGCATAGCTACCAGTCCCAGAAGAACGGTGGTGACACTTACCTGTCACTGGCAACTACAAACTGGAGCGAAAAGTTTAAAAGACCAGTGTCTATATTACCATGTAAAATGATAAGTAAAGATAAGATTATGTAAAATTTTCTTGTTTGTATTCTTTGAGACAGGGATCTGCTCTGTAGTAATGTTCAGTTGCATTGGACTTGGACTTGCTATGTAGCCAAACCCAGCTTACAACTTGTTTTTAAAAGTACACGCATTTGTTGAATTACCTGTGGGGTGGGGCATGTCCCCGCACGGGTATGGAGGTTGGAGGACAATGTATGGAAGTCAGTTTTCTGTTTCTACCATGTTCATCAAGTGCTGAGCAGAGAGAGTTTCCCTAACATTTCTTCTCCCTCTGTTGCTGCTACAGACATTTCTTTTTTTCTCCTCTTGGACTTTTTTCACTTTAAAAATGTTTGTTACTGAGAACTTAGCACCAACTTTCTGAGGTTATTTTCTTAAACTACGGCTCTGATAACTCCTGCTCACTGGCGTCCTCACACCATGTTAACCCCACTATGATTGACTTCATTTTTTCCCCCTTGTTCTGTTTTGGTCAAGTTTCTTATATTGCTTTGCTGTTAAAGATTTTCAGCCATTGTCCACCTCTTCTGATAGCTGCGATCCAACTTTCCCGTGTACTCCCTGAGAAGTCTAATATTGCTCTGGCATTTTGACGGCTGTCTTCCAGACATCCAAGTCACTCTTTGAGTCTTCTAAAAAAATATTTTTTAAAAGATTCATTTATTTATTATGTATACAGTGTTCTGCCTGCATGTGTCCCTGCAGGCCAGAAGAGGGCACCAATCTCATTACAGATGGTTGTGAGCCACCATGTGGTGACTAGGAATTGAACTCAGGACCTCTAGGAAGAGCAGCCCCTGCTCTTAACCTCTGAGCCATCTCTCCAGACCCTTCTAAAATTTCTATAGCTTTACCTCTTGCATTTAGGCCTGGTGTATTTTTAATTAAATTTTGATATGGAATAAAGTAAAAGTAAAATTTATTTTTTTACACACATAGATTCAGTTGTGCTAATACCATTTGCTGAAAGATTATTTTTCCTATTTAATTATCTGGGCACCATTGTCAAAAATTAAGTCACCATAAACATGAGTGTTTATACTAGGTCTTAGTTCCATTCAGTTAAACTGCATATCTTTTTACCAGTGTCCCATTCTATCCATCAGAACTTGGATCATCCATCTCCCTCCCACACACAAATGCTGTATCTCCCTGCTGTAATATAACCAGGTAAACTCTTCCCTGGGACAAGTTCATCTCACCCACTTTCTTGGGGATAGTTCAAGGATCAATACCTGGCGGTGGCTGCAAGGGTCAGGTTAAGGGAGACAGTTGCCATCACTAGACAATCTGAGTGCTGCACTTTCACCCTGAAACCTACCCATATTTTCTGAGTCATGAACTCATTCCTTCCCACCTTAGCTAAAGTGTACTCTACTCCCACGAGTTCAACTCACATCCATGCCAGCATGATTCTATGATGTGCCACCTGGTAGTTGTACTGACCCCCCACTGAGGCCCTCCAGCATTATGATAGGATTTCCCCAGTTCTCTTGGCATACACACACACACACACACACACACACACACACACACGGGTCATTTTAGTTTTACCAACAGCTTTTTATTGCTTATTTCTTTTATGTATATGTGTGTGGGGTGTATATGCATGTGTGTGTTCACATATGTGTGTGCTCACGTGTGTGTGTGTGTGTATGTGTGTGTATGTGTGTGTGTGTGTGTGTGTGTATAGGCACATGTGTGCCTATGGCCCAAAGTTGCTATTGAAAATGATACTTGATTTCTTCTCACTGGTTTTGAGGAATGCTTTCAATCAAGCCCAGATATTTCCAATATGACTAGTCTTCTTAGCCAGCTCGCTGTGGTGATCCACTGTTTCCAACTCTGAGGCTGGAATTACAGATGACCTGTCACATTCACTTGGGGATTTTATGTGAGTTCTAGGGACCCAAGCTTCAGCCCTCTTGCTTGTGTGGCAAATCCTTGAAGCACTGAGCCATAGCCCTGCCCACTAAAGCCCTTTCTGAATCAACATTACGAGGTATTTACAACTGTGGAGTATATGAAGAAGCCAGTTGACCATGCATGCTGGCAATTCTGGTTTCTTGTGTGTTACAGCAGTTGATAGGACAAAGAGGAGGAGATGAGGTCGCCAGAGTGCACGTGGACATTATGGAAGAAGTTCTTGGGAAAGATTGGAAACTCTTTAAGTCACAGGCCCTCTTGATGCAGAGGAAGGGAAGATGTCACGAGGAGTGGGCCATGAGTGGAATCAAAGGCGACTCATGACCCATGTCTGCAGACACAGAATAAACAGACTGGCCTTGAGGGCTGAGGAAAGCAGAACAATATATGGAAATGCGTGGAAAGAACAGTGTGGAGGCCAACCTGAGGAGTGTATCTCTGAAATGTGTTCAGTGTGTGACTGACTGGCATCAGGAAATGGCGTGGCATCCTCAGCAAGGTGCAAAAGGTATCAGTTTAAACAAAAATGAAACAGGAACAGAAAATCACAAGGAGAAAATAAGCTGAGATGAAATGGAAAGATGAGATCCAAAGTGAGATGTCCAGTCTAACAGGAACATGGACAATGGTGATAATTATATATAACAATTGGTAACACGTGGTTAATGCTATTACATGATATCTCTATGAAACTGTAACAATTATACTATATATTATATAACATCATTAGACTATACAGTATCTCAAGTATTTTTTTTATGTATTTGCTCATTTAATTCTTCCAGGAACACCACAGACAAGCTCTATTATTGCTGGACATATCTTAGACTGTGGAAACAGAAAGGGGCTAAGGAATTTGCTTCAAGTCTGCCAACTAGTAAGTGTGAGAGCCAGAATTCCAGCCTCAACTGTTTCATTCTGGACTTCGTGCTTTTAACTGTTACTTAAAAAAAAAAAAAAGGCAGGAAGCAAAATAGGCAAAGGTTTGATAAATATTATTCAAGGTGAACAGGAGACTAATTGAAGTTGTGAGTGGCTGATATTAAAATAAAAACTCACCTTAAAAGGACAAACAACAAAAACAAGGAAATCTGATATAATAGATACAGACGCCAGAGAATACAGCTTTCCCTTGCTGACTAAACAGAGGCATCACATTCCAGGCAGAATAAATAAAAGGAGACCTATGTCTAGACATAGTCTGTCAAAACAAAACAAAACACAACCTATAATAGAACATTAAATAAAGAACACATGAGAAACAAGCTACCACTATATATAAAATGTAGCCTCATTTCTAACTAGACAGAGAAGAAATTTTAATCATATTCTGTTTTCACATTTCAAATGTGACTAGAATGACAAAGCACACAAGGAAAAATGGATAGAGTGCTAAGAAGAAGTGAGCAAATCCATATTATAACTGGGACCATTTGATAACCTCTGTTAGTCATTGATAGTGAGAAAATGAGTCAGAGACAGTTAAAATGAACATGACCATCATAAACCAACTGAAAGTAATGAGACTTATAAACCACTTTATCTGAAAACAGCAGACAATGCATTCTTCTCAAACTTACATGGGACATTCACCAAGACAGCCCACATTCTTTGCTATAAGACATTTTAACACATTTAAAATAATAGACATCATACAGTACATACTTCTGGAACATAAGAGAATTAGAATGGAAACCGGTGAGAGAAAGATGGCTAGAAAATCTTGAAGTCCTTCAAGACTAAATGGAGCCGACACACGAATCAAAAAAGTTCCAAGGGCTGAGGAGATGGCTTAGAGCTTAGAGGTTAAAAGCATTGCTGCACGGCCAGTAACAGTGAAGACCAGAGTTCAGATCCCCAGCACCCAGGGAATGCCAGTTTGGGTGTGGTGGCTGCCTTAATGTCAGCACTCAGAAAGTGGAGATGGGGTCCCCACAGCAAGCAGGTTAGACAGACTGGCTATACTGGCAAGCTCTGTGTTCAAGCGAGAGACTCTGCCTCAGTGGATAAAGTGGAGAGCAACTAAAGAACACAGCCAACATCAACTGTGCGTCTCTATATACACAGGCACACAAGTATCCACAGACACGCAAACATGTATACACATAAACACACACCACACACACGAGGAAAAAAGTATCAAGAGAAATTTAAAAATATTATGACCTAAGAACAAATTAAAATATGTTTCAATACGTATGGGATATAGTGAAAGCAATTCATAGAGGAGATTTTTAGTGATGATTACATGTATCAGAAAGAGAGAGGTATCTAAAAATCAACAATGAAAGTACATTTTAGGAAACTAGAAAAATAAGGGTAAGTTTAATCCAAAATAAATCATAAAATTATAGCAGAAAACAAAATTGGCAATAGAAAATTACTTGAGGAAAATCCACAAAACTTAAAGCAGTTAATCTTTGGGAAGGTTAATAAAATTGATATACTCTCAGGCCAATGTTACCAAGAACAAAGGAAAAAGACAGACTGTTAATATCGGGAATGAAAGAGAGGTCATTGTTGCCTCCATGGAGATTAAAAGGATAATGAAGGGATGCATAAACAAGGGTACCCCATAAATTTGATATTTTAAATAAGATAGGCTTGATTCCTTGAGAGATACTTTATCAAAATTAACATAGAGAGAAATAAATAATTTGCATATGTCCTCGTTCATTAAGGAAACTGAATCCACAGTCAATGCCTCCAAAACCAAAAGCAACCAAACAAAACCAACACCAGTGTCAAGCTAGGATGGGTTCGTTGGTGATCTCTACCAAAGGATTTCAGAAAGGATGCCAAGTGTCCATCTTCTCTTCTAGGAAACACATCTCTTCCTGTGAGGTCAACATCATCTGAATTCCAAAACCAAAGATCTTACAAAGGGTAACATCCACATACACAGGCCCCACAAAACATTAGCAAATTGACCAAGTGGGACTGACTACAGGTATGTAAAGCTGGCTCAACATTTGAAAATTGACTGTAACCAAGTTATTAGCATGAAAAAGAAGTAAACTCATATGTCAGATGATTTTTGTAAGTATTTGATAAAATCCAACACAAACTAGAGTCATTTGAGAGGAAGGAACCCCAATTGAGAAAACACCTCCATAATATTGGGCTGTAGACAAGCCTATGGGGCATTTTTTTAGTGATTGATGTAGGAGAGCCAAGATCATTGTGGGTGGTGCTATGCTTGGGCTGATGGTCCTGGGTTCTATAAGAAAGCAGGCTGAGCAAGCCATAGGGGCAAGCCAGTAAGCAGCACTCCTCTATGGCTTCTGCATCAGCTCCTGCCTCCAGGTTCCTGCCCTGCTTGAGTTCCTGCCCCAAATGCTTTTGATGATGAACTATTATATGGAAGTGTGAGTGAAATAAACCCTTTACTTTTCAAATGGTTTTTAGTCATGATGCTTCATCACAGCAGTAGAAAAGTAACTGAGAGAAAGTGGTACTAGGAGAGTTGGGTATTGCTGTGACAGACCTAACCATGTTATTTTGGGGAGGACTGTGGAAAGACTGTGGAAAGATGGTGGAACTTTGGGCTAGAAAATTCATTGAGCTCAGTGGGCTGTTCTGTAGGAGCTTAGATAATAGTGAGAATGTTGATGGAAATGCAAATGATGGAAACTTGGCTAGTGAAGTTCAGAGGGAAGTTTAAAAACTTTCTCAGGGCCATTGCTATTTTGAATAAAGAATCTGTGGTATCTGGTCAGACGGGGCTGAAGAATCAGCTGTGATTAATAAGAAACCAGCACCATGAAGTGAAACCTGCGCTCTCTTGGGACAGCTGATTCTGGCTACTGGAGCTGAGAAATTAGCAGTGATTAAGAGACCAGCACCATTGAGGTGAAATCTCCTGGGAAGTGTTTGCTCAGGGACAATGTACAGAAGCTCTATTCTAGAGGTTGCCTAGGCTGTACCTTGTGCTGGCAGTCAAATTTGGTAATGTGTAAGAGACTTACAGATAGTATTCATTTTTACATGAAGGGGTCATTGGAGAGCATTAGAAGTTTGGCATCATGAAGAAGGTCTGGAAGATGCTATTGGTGAAAATGCAGCCCAGTTGTAGCAAAAGACCCCAGCATTTCGGAGATGCCAGTATCATGGGAAGACCTCCAAGAACAGGAGCAGCCCTGAGGTAGAGCTGTCCAAAGCTGTGTGTACTACAGAGAGGAGAGGCAGAAAAGTGTGTTTGGAGAAGCCCAAAAGATTATGCACTCACGGTCACAGACACTGGGCATTGTGTTACTCACACTGTTGGAATTTGGTTTTTCTTTGTTTAGATTATGATTGTGTCCTGGTTCTTCCCTCATTCAATAAAGCATTTAATATTTTTTTATTTTACTGGAGCTCACAGTTGAGAGATTTTGAACTTTTAAAGAGATTTTGGAGTTTTACTGAGTCTTTGGATTTTAAAGGTGACTTTGGATTTTTAAAGGGACTGAACTTTTAAACTATTTGAATTTGCAAGGCTGTGGGACTTTTTAAGTATGTAAAATGTCTTATAATGTTGACATTAATGTGTGATCTTGGGCATAGTCAAGAAAGAAAAGGTTATGGCTTAACAGTGGTGTGTTTATGTGTCAAGTTGTCAAGGCATCAATTGTGCTGATTAGTTTTATGTCAACTTGACACAAGCTAGAGTCAACAGAGAGGAAGGAGCCTCAACTAAGAAAATGTCTCCATAAGATACAACTGTAGGGCATTTTCTTAATTAGTGATTGATGGGGGAGGACCCAGCCCACTGTGTGGTCCTGGGTTGTGTAAGAAAGCAAGCCATAAGAAATAGGCCATTAAGCACCACTCCTTCATGGCCTCTACATTATCTCCTGCTTCCAGGTTCCTTCCCTGCTTGAGTTCCTGATTTGGCTTCCCTCAATGGACTATTGTGGTGGTTTGAAAGAAAATGGCTCCCAAAGGGAGTGGCACTATTAGGAGGTGTGGCCTTGTTGGAGGAAGTGTGTTATTGGAGGAAGTGTGGGGGCAGGCTTTGAGGTCTCTTTCTCGAGCTTCCCTCATTGCCACAGCCAGTCAACTTCCTGATGCTGCAAGATGTAGCACTCTCAGCTCCAGTACCACATCTGCCTGCACACTGCCATGCTCCCCTTCATGATCAGACTGGACTGAACCTCTTAAACTGTAAGTGAGCCACCCTCAATTAAATGTTTTCCTTTTAAGAGTTGCTGTGGTCATGGTGTCCAGCTAAGTTTCCAACTTGTGGAAAGGAATTAAAGAAAAGTTTAGAGCTGAGTATGGTGGTACACACCTTTAATCCCAGTACTGGGAAGGAAGAGGCTGGTAGATCTCTGAGAGGCCAGCCTGATCTACAGATCAATTTCATGGACAGCCAATCTTGGGCAGTGAGGGAAAAGAGAAAGCTAGTAAAGATGTAACTGAACAAGGGGGCCAAGTTCCAGTCCCAGTAAGCAGCAGAACTTGGCAGCTTCAACCACGGCTCTGGCTTTAGAGTTGAGGATATACATAAGAAACGGGTTATAGAAGTTGCCTCTGTGCCTAAGGACAGCCGCTGAGGCCAGGCATGTGTCAGGGGTGTTCCTGAATGCACACTGCCATGCCCCCCTTCATGATCGTAATGTACTGAACCTCTGAAACTGTAATTGAGCCACCCTCAATTAAATGTTTGCTTTATAAGAGTTGCCATGATCATGGTGTCTCTTCACAGCAACAGTAAACCCTAACTAAGACAACTGTGATTCAGGATATGTAAACCAAATAAACCCTTTCCTCCCCAAGTTGCTTTTGGTTATGGTGTTTCATCACAGCAGCAGAAAGTAACTGAGACACTCACTTGTGATAAAACATCTCAGCAAATTAGGAATAAATGGACCATGCTCCAACCAAGAACAGACGCCATCATACTTAAGGCAAGGACTAGCTATCTCTCTCCCAGGCTGGAGCTTTTTTCTTTCTAGGATTATAAGATCCCTTCATCACTCCTGTACAAAGTCATACTAGAAATTCTAGATAATGGAATGAAATAAAGAGATAAAAAAATTAGGAAGAAATGAAGCTATATGACATGATAAAAGGATGACATGGAAGAGACCCCAAAGAAAATTCTTCTGGAACTTGTATGTCAAGGTTTTCAGGTACAAAGATAGATGCTCTCCTATCTATCAGAAGTGAACATGTAGAATTTAAAATAAAAAACACAGCATTTTATCCACTGAGCCCATCTCGCTAACCCCAAATCAAGTCAACATTAAGCAATTACCACTCTATTAGTAAATATTCACATCAGAGAATATTTGTAGCTATTTTGAAGATAATATAGCAAAATTGTAACTACTTCAATATATTACATCATAATACAAAGTTGAAAGAAGTATTAATGGCAAATTAAACTAAACAAGAAGCATGTAAACATAGAGAATGGGGCTAGAAAACAGAAAAACCAAAATGGAGGTATTTCTTATTTTTACTGGGTAGTGAAATGATGGATAATTTTCACAAAAATAAAACCCTAAAAAAAAATGACACCCTCAACAACCTCCCAAAATAAACTGTCATTGTAGTTTTGTATTTAAAAGTAATTAAATGTCCCAGAAGACCATATTTTAGGACCACTCATGTCTTATGTGGGTCAGCTCTGCAGAAGCGACCCACCTCGCTCCCTTAGCTTTTGATAAGCACTTACATGGCCCATACACTAAGTTGGGTTTGGAGCACATGATTTAAATTCATATAACAGGACATAAGTACCTCTTTCTGGAAAGGTGTTGTTTTTGGTGAGTTTCACACATTTAGGCCTTGGGTGACGATCATCCATGCCCATGATCAGGTTTCGGAAAAACACATCAAATTTCTTTCTGCTCTCGGCATTGATGGTTCCTGCCACAGTCCACACCAGGGAGAAGAGAAACAGCCCTTGCAGCCAGAGGAAGATCTGCTGACTTGATAGACCTTCATATAACTCGCTTTCCTCCTCCTCTTTCCTCCTGATTTCATCTGAAAGTGAAAGAAAGGGAGGCTTAGGTCAAGCAGAATGCTCAGCATGTAAGAGATGAACTGGCTGGGCATGCCTCTGAAGGGCCTGGGAAGGCGACTGATGTTGGCTGAGCATTCATCCTACACCAAAACCTTTATTGTATACATGTATTCACACACATAGTGACTACGTGCTCATTTGACTGTGTATGTCTGTATACAGGATCATGTGTGTTGACAAGTCTGAGGGTACAGGTGGAGGTCAGAGGTTGATGCTGGGTGTCTGCCTCAATTGCTTTTCACTTCATTTTTTGAGACAGGGTCTCTCATTGAACCTGGAGCTTGCTAATTTGGCTAGACTAGCTGGCTAGTGGGCTCCAGGGATGCTTTTGTCTCCACCTCTTGAGTGCTGGAATAATAGGCATTACCTACCATGCTTAGCTTTTTACCTGGGTACTGGGGATCTGAACTCAGGTCCTCATACTTGCATGGCAAACACTTTATAGACTGAGCTATCTCCCTGGCCCCTATATATTCTTTTATTGTGGTTAAACATAACAAAGTTTGTCATATTAACCATTGAAGTGTATATTTCAGTGGTTTTCAGTACATTAACATGGGCAGCCATCATTATTATTCATATCCAGTCCTCTTTTATCCAGAACTGGAGCTTGGTACCACTAATAATAACTCATCCTCCACTTCTTACATGGCCAGCATCCTACTTTGTTTCCATGTGTGACTACCCTAAGCACATTATAGAAGTCAGCTAGTTTGTGATTGGCTTATTTCACTTAGCATAGTATCTTCAGGCTTCATCAATTTTGTACTTCTCAATGATTCCTTAATTTATTTTTACTAAATTATAATCTTATTTGTTTTATTTTATGTGTATAGATATGTTGTGGAATAGAATATTTGTTTAACTAAGTAAAGATGTATTACAGTTGTGTTGCAGAATAATTGTTTAACTATGTAAAGAGGTGTTGCATTTGTTTCACCTTGCCTGCCTAAAGCACCTGATTGGTCTAATAAAAAGATGAAAGACTAAGTAGTAGTAGGAAACTAGGCTCTGGAAGAGAAAACAAGGGAGAAAGAGAGGGAGCCAGCCAGCCAAACATGGAAGAAGTAGGAAAGTAGGGCATACAGAATGAAAGAAAGGAAAAAGCCCCAAGGAAAAACATAGATGAAGAGAAACAGGTTAAAATAAATTATAAGAGCTAGTGGGACAAGCCTAAACTAAGGCCAAGCATTCATAAATAATAATAAGTCTCCATATCATGATTTGGGAGCTGGCGGTCCAAGAAAGCCTGCTACATGGATGTTTTCCCCACATGTATGTATATGCACAATATACATGCCTGGTGATCTCAGAGGTCAGAAGAGGGTGTTGGATTCCCTATAACTGAAGTTATAGATTGTTGTGAGTTGCTGTGTGGGTGCTGGAAACTGAACTCAGGTCCTCTGCAAGAGCAACAAGTGCTCTTAACTGCTGATCCTTCTCTCCACTCTGTGGTAGTTTGAATGTTATTGGCCCCTATAAGCTCATAGGCAGTGGCAGGATTAGGAGGAGTGGCCTTGTTGGAAGAAGTGCATCACTGTGGGGGTGGGCCTTGAAGTCTCCTTTGTTCAAGCCATGCCCAGTGTCAGATCACTTCCTGTTGCCTGCAGGTCAAGATGTAGGACTCTCAGCTCCTTCTCTAGCACCATGTCAGCCTCCATGCCACCATGTCCCACCATGATGATAATGGACTGAACCTCTGAAAACGTAAGCCACCCCAATTAAATGTTTTCCTTTATAAGAGTCACCATGGTCATGATGTCTCTTCATAGCAATAGAAACACTAACTAAGACAACCCCCAATATTTCCTTTATAAGACACTGAATTATGTTTCATTGTATGATTATACCACTTTGTTTATCCATTCATCTGTTGATGGACAACGCAAATGAGTATGGACATATAAATATCTGGTCAAATCCCTGCTTTCAGTTATTTTGAGTGTATATGTAGAAGCCAAGATATTGATCACATATGGAAGGTCTATGGTTCTTTTTCAAAGAAACCACCAAAATATTTTGACAGACAAGCTGCATCACTTTAAATTCCCAGCAACAGTCTGTAAGTCCACAAGGGTTCCAATTTCTTCATCCTTTCAGACACTTGCTATTTATTTATTTTTATTTGCAGTCATCCTGACAGGCATGAAAAGCTATCTCCATCATCATGGCTTTGATTGCATGTCTCCAGTGTTTAGTGATGATGAGCTTTTTTGTGCATTTCCTGACAGTGGGTAGCTTCTTGGAGAAATGTCCATTCATGTCCTTTACCTATGTTTGTATTTTTGTGCTGAATGAATGTGATTTTAGTAGTATTTCTTTCTATATTCTCTATATTAATTCTTTGTATGTGCATGTGTGTGTTCCTAATACGTTATGTTCTGATATATACTTGTATGTTCTGATGTTTGTGCACATGCATGACGGAGGCCAACTATGGTTGTCCCTTCTCAGGTGCTACCTACCTTGTATTTTGAAACAAGATCTCTTATTGGTCTGGGCTCACTGATGAGGCTGGCCTGACCAGCCAGTGAGTCCTGCATATTCAATATCTCTGCCTCTCCAGTGCTGGGATTATAAGCTTGTGCCACCATGCCCTGCTTTTTCACATCATTTCTGAAGATTGAACTCAGTTCTTCTTGTTTGTATGGGAAATAGTTTACTGACTGAGCCATCTCCCCAGTCCTTGATACTGATTCTTTTATGACTTTTTTAAGTTTTGAGTCAGAGTCTTATCATATAGCCCTGGTTGGTCTGGAATTCCATATGTAGACCAGGCTGGCTTTGGACTCACAGAGATCAGAATGCCTCTGTCTTCACGTGCTTGAATTAAAGATGTAAGTCATCGTGCCTGGTACCTGATATTAATTCTTTATTAGGCATATAATTTGCAAACAACTTTTATTCTGTGTGGGTTGACCTTTTACTGTTGGTAACACATTTTGATGTTGACAGATTTTAAATTTTAATGATATACAGCATGTTTATTTTTTTTATGTTTGGCCCATGTCTTTGGTGCTACATCCAAGAATTCATTGCCAAGTTAAAAGTCAAGAGCTTTTGCCTTATGTTTTTTTATCTTAAAAATTCATAATAGGTTTTGCTTTCTGTTTAGATCTTTTATCCATTTTGAGTTGATTTTTGTTTATATTAGGTAATGATCCACTTAATTATTATTGCTTTTTATTATTATTGCTTTTTTTGATACAGGGTCTCTCTACATAGCTGTCCTGGAACTTACTAAGTAAACCTGGCTGGTCTCAAACTCACAAAGGTCTGCCTACCTCTGCCTCCCAAGTGCTGAAATTAAGGGCATGTGTCACCACTCCTGGCTTCTTTTTAAAAAAAAAATATTTATTTTGAAATTGTGTGTGTGTGTGTGTGTGTGTGTGTGTGTGTGTGTGTGTGTGTACATGAGTGCAGATGCCCATGGGGGCAAGAAGAGGGCTTTGGATTCCCTGGAGCTGGAGTTACCAGCAGATGTGAGCCACTTGACATGGGTGCTGGGCCCTGAACTTGTGGGTTCTCCACAAGAACAGCAAAGGCAGGCACTCTTAACTATTGTGCCAGTTCCTCAACCCTGCCAGCTTCATTCTTTTGCAGTGAGAATCTAGTTTCCCTGGTACTGTTTATTGAAAGCATTGTCCCTTCCATGGATGCTCTTAACACATATAAGTCAAAATGATTTGGCCATGTGTGGAAGGATTTGTCTCTGTGCTTTATATTTCTCTGCCAGCCCTATGTTAGTCTTTATGCTAGTACAATACTGTTTGGATGACAATAGCTTTAGAATCAGCTTTAAAGGCAGGAAGAGCAAGTTTTTTGGCTTTGCTCTTCTTCAAGATTTATTTGGAGGTATGGGGTGGAGGCTATGTGTCTATAATCCCAGAACTCAAGAGGATTAGGCAGGATGATCATAAACTCAAAGCCAGCTCTGATACATACATACATACATACATACATACATACATACATACATACATCTTATTACTTAAATATATATTCATATGCACATGTGAGTGCAAGCGCACGTGCGTGCACGTGCGCGCACGCACACACACACACACACACACACACACACACACACACACACACACACCCCTATTCCATGTCCTTAACTTAAAATATGGAACCTCAATTTAATTATGAGAAAATAACTGGCCAGTATCAAGAGGCAAGGTTGTCAAGGACAAGAAAAGACAGAAAATGTCACAGACGGGAGCAAACTGTGGGGATATAGCAATTAAATGCAGTGTGGCACCGATGTAACCCAGCAGTACATCATTCAACACCCTTGCTTTTTCTGACAATGATACCTTGGTCGTGTTAACATGGAAGAAAGCTGGTGAAGCTAGGAGAAGAGTCTAGATACTCTCTGTGCTCTTCCTGCAAATCTTCTGCAAATAAAAACGATTTCAAAACAAAGAAGCGTTCATGGTTCCTTATCTTAAGGCCCTGACCATCACAGCTACCAGGTTCTTACATTTTAACATTGGTAGAACAGAAAGTTAGAGTTTTGGAGTGAGCTACATGCACATTCAAGCCCAGTCTCTAGTTTTCAGTAGTTGAGTACTTCAGGGAGGTTTCATGGTGGCAGATTTGGGAAAGCAAAAGATGAGGTCACTTGGAGCTGGAGACAATGAGTCTACTTCTCATGCTGGTGCTTCTTCACTTAAGAGAAACTATATAAGGACAGCAGACCCAACTTGAGAAAATATATAGCATTAGCAAGGGAAATGCAAATCTATGGCATTGAATACAATTGGTATATTTCTAAAGAGAGTCTCAAACTTACGTTTTTAAAATAATCTATGTGTGATGTGTGTATATGATATATGTGCATATTCATGTGTGTGAGTGCAGGTGCATATGTGCCATAGGGTACCTGTGGAGGTCCGGGGACAACCTCAGTCCCCACCTTCGACCTTGACACAGGGTCTCTTGTTGCTCACCCGTGTGTACGCTAGTCTAGCCAGCCACAAGCATGCATAGATTCTCCCATCTCCACCTCCCATCTCGGTGCAAGAGCACTGGGATTATAGATGTGCTACATGTCTGGCTTTATGTGGGTTCTGGGGATTTGAACTCAGGTCTCCATATTTATGCAGCAAGTACTTTACCCACTGAGCCATCTCTCAAGTACACAGAGTTCAATTTTTTTTTTTTTTTTTTTTTTTTTTTTTTTTTTTTTTT
>CABHPR010125504.1:8775-30008 GCA_902168415.1 Peromyscus melanophrys
ACACACACACACACACACACACACACACACACACACACACACACACACAATTAATCAGAAATACCTTGATGTGTTCAATTTCTCTGCATCTGATGACATGTAGTTGTTGTGAAGGCTGCAGCTCTTATTAAGACTGTGCATGAAATGATTCACCTGCTTGTCCACTTCTGTAGATAGAATTCAGTTTCCTAGGAAAGATACATTGTTTGTTACTACTTCTTTCTTCCAGTTGGTTACACCATGAATGATCTGATATTCGAGTGGTTAAGTGATGGTCCAGTCCAAGTTGCTGAAGGACTCACTCTGCCCCAGTTTATTTTGAAAGAAGAGAAGGAGCTTGGCTACTGCACAAAACACTACAACACTGGTAAGCTTTTCTTTCACTTGCTAACCCCAAATGCCACAATTTGCATATCAAATAAACTATCCTAGTATCTTAATAGTTGTCCATTCATGAAGCAAAGGGTGGTTAAGGTTAAGAGAACCCTCAACATTTAGGGTTCTTGATCCTGTGGAAAAGGCCTGTGAGTGCAGCAGCTCATCTCCCCCAAACGCAGAAGAGAGAATTAGAAATCTTTTCCTCTTCTCTTACTGAGGGTTTGCTGTTGAATGAGTGTGAGGAAAGGTGTAGAAGACTTCATTAGTTGGACAGAAAACATAAAGCTTGGCTGTTTCTTGCATCCACTGTTCACATTGCACCTCAGGTCAATTTGCACTCCTAGCCTTAGTGAAAGAAAGTGATAATGACATAGGTCTGTGAAAACCCAGAAATAGAGATGTTCTTTGCAGTCCTGGAGAGCATTATGAGTACAGATGAGCACTGTCTGGAGAGAATTCAGCTGGCTCTAAAGTGAGGTGCTATTTTTAGCACTGAAAGACATATGTGGTGGGTAAGTTTGAAGTAGTGGCAACACGTGGGCATCTGTTGTTGCCTGGAAGATTATACCTGCCCAGGAAAGCTGATCTTTTATTTCATATGCTCTGATCTGTTGATAACATTAAGTCTGATGGTACAGAGATAGTCATCAGTAACTGCTTTGGGTCTCTTGTGAGTAGAACAGCCCAGAGCAGCCAACAGCAGCTTCTCATGAAGTAGCTAAAACCTGATTCCAAGGTATTCTTCCCAATCTTTATTCTTCATGGGAAATAATACAAATAACCTTTCAGGTCTAACTCAAAGCCAATAAGGGAGAGAAAAATGTGGAAAGAGGCAAGAACATCTACCTCTTAATAGTAATGTTAAAAGTTATAGTATCTTCCTGTGCACTCATTTTTATAGAGGAAGCAACACTACAAACAGTTTCTAGGGATTGAATACTCTAAGGGTCTTAAAGCAATTCCCAAAAGGGTAGAAAGCTTTCACAATGAACAGAGTGTACACATACTCTATAAATTATACCTTTTGGTTTTACCATTGAGAATACAGACATACAATTATTCAAACACTCAGAATGTTCTTCTTACCCCTTATGAAGTGTTGAGAGGCTGGGGACTTATTTCAGTCAGTAAAGTGCTAGCCATGCAATCATGTGAACCTGAGATCAATCCCCAGCACACAGAGAATGGTGGCACATGATTGTAACTCCAGCAATGGGGAGGTGGACACAGGTAGCCAGCCTACTCTAATTTGAGAGCGCCAGGTTCTAATGAAAGATTGGGTCAAAAGTCAAGGTGAAAGGCACCTGAAGAATGACACCTGAGGTTGATCTCTGGTTCCACAAGCATAAAGACACACACACACACACACACACACACACACACACACACACACACACACACACATACACACACACACACACACAAGATTGGTTTCAATTATTTCATATTATATAAGTTATATATTATACTGTATGTAATGTATATTAATGGTTACACATTATATACTATATATTACATATAACACAAATGTTTTTGAAAATTTTGTCAGTCTTGCAAATGCCAAAGTCTTATCTAAAAGAATCTGCAACAGATTCAGATAATATGATTTCAGTCTGAAGGCTCTTTAGCTCCCATATGCTTACACTATTATTTCCATCACTAGAAGAATTGGAAAAGTTGAATTGATTGCGTAAGGTGAGCATTTGTCTGCAACCTTCCATCTGAAACTTCCCCAATCTGCTTCCAATGTTCTTTATTTTTCAAAATCAAATAGGAGAGTAGAATGGGGGAAAGGAGTTCAACTAAGACTACAAATGATCCTTTTCTGCTTCTAGGCAAGTTTACCTGCATTGAGGTCAAGTTTCACCTGGAACGCCAGATGGGCTATTATTTGATCCAGATGTACATCCCCAGCCTGTTGATAGTCATTTTGTCCTGGGTCTCCTTTTGGATAAACATGGATGCAGCCCCTGCCAGAGTTGCCCTTGGCATCACAACCGTCCTGACAATGACTACCCAGAGTTCAGGTTCCAGGGCATCTCTGCCAAAGGTAAGACATACCCTCACTTGGCAATAAGTGACCTGAGAGGCTCTCCAAAGGTCTTATGGACCAGAAAATTCTGTGAAGACAGAAATTTTGCCATTCCCCTATACTGTTGGACAGGCAAGTGCATTAAGAAAAAATGCTGAGTTTGAGAGTATCAAGACTCTGATAATATGGGAGACCCTCAAAATGATTTCTATATTTATGTAAGGCAGGTCTTATACTGTAACAAATACTGGTTAAATAATGAAAAGTGTCCTTCTTACAAAATTCCCCAGCTCCCTAGAACTGTACACAGATGTCATTTCTCATTTTGAAGAGTACGTTGAGCTGTTGGCTTTGGTTTTTCTGAGAGTGTGAGTCCGATTTAATATTCAGCCTACTCAGCCTCATGCTGGTTGGATGGTCTCTCCAATATCCAGTTCCAGAAAAGAATTGAGATGTAATCCCTTATCATTTTTGGCTTGAGCTTATGTTCAGTTGTGTTACATTTAATGTGATGAAAAGTGTTGGAGCATGTACCGTGTTATTTCTGGTGTTTGCAAAACAAGACTTGTGGCTATGACAAAGGTGGAATAAATACCAAGGAAATAATTTTACAACTTAATTTAGTCTCATACTTCCAAAGGATAAATATGAGGTTTCTATATTTATATGGAAGCAGGTAACCCATCTCTGACACATTTTAAAACATTTTGTGGAATAACAAATAGAATAATGTACTCGTGTCACATACCTACTGAAATACAGATGTCAGAAATACCCATGGCTTTTTTCAACTACTTAATTGCTGATCCATTTTAGTTAATAGAAATTCTAATCTTCTCAATGAATGCCCTCATGCCAAACAGGTTCATTTGCTTATATCTCTCTAGCTATTACCTACCATCATCACTGCATGCCATTAAACTGCAGGATGCACAAACACATATTTTACAATTTAATAGACAGCTAAAGTATTGGTGACAAATTGTGAGCAGATAATGTCAAAACATAAGACATTTAACTTCCAACTGCCCATTGCAATGAAAAGAGTCATCACTTATTTGCAAAATGAGATTTTCAGTTTTGTAAATGTGTTATTCATTCTATGGAGCTATTATGATTCTGCATCAACAGGCAAAACTATTGCTAAGTAAATTGTCACTGATCAGTGATATTTTTTTCTGTAGAGACATTCAGGAACTCAGATAGATAAACGAAGAGGGTATAATTTAAAATAATTTTATACTTGGCTTTGAACACATAGTGGTTAATCTTCTGCCACCAGCAGATTTCTCTTCCTACATGTGTTTTTAGTCTATTATTAAACATATTCAACTCTCAGCTGACCATGAAGAGATGTGACTCATATGTATGATGGAGAGAAAGTGGGATTAACACATGAGTCATGGAAAATGAAAAATCCTGACCATATTCTTACTTATACATATACATATACATAAATATTCATTAATTTATAAACACTACAGTTCCTGACCAGATGGTCCATTATGTTACCAGTCCAGCTGTCCCAGAGTCTACTGTGACACCCTGTACAGAATACACATGTACATTTTACATGTTTATGGAAAGAAAGAAACATCATTTATGTTCACTGTCCACTACATAACTGTTGTTAAGAAATTAATGTATGCTTTTCACTTTCATTTCTGTTTACATCTATGGACAAACCCCTTTATTAGTATGCATGGAGAATTGAGATCCAAGTTTTATGTCGTTCTATGCTATGTCATTTCTCACAGGCTTAAAAATCTATTATGAACATATCTTCTTTGCAGTGGTGCAGACTGAATCTAGTCTTACACACACATTAGGCTAGCACTGTACCACTGATGCAGATCCTCATTCCATGAGCAATCTCTAATAATCTAGTAATAGTCAACCTGATTGCTTCAATCATTTATTTTACCATCTTATCTATTGGAGGACTTCTTCTTTTATAAATATGAAATTATAAATACATTTTCAAGTGACTATGTTGAAGGTTTTGAGTAGAGTGAATGGGAGAAGCTGTATGAGAAGGTAACCAACAGCATGTACATACCATGTATGCAGGCACTTGGTCAACTTCATTGTATTAAGCTCAGCACCTAAAATACATGAGGCTGGAATTAGATGATTAATGAGTCCTCACTGTTGATTAATAAATTAATGAACAGTCATGACCCTGCCACATGAGACCATGTATAACATAAAGCAGATCTGGAGTGGAATCCAAGCATGGAATTTTACAGAAAATATTAGAGAACTTTTTTGCTTTATTTATTTACTTATTTATTGACAATTTCATATATCCACATAATAAAGTTTAATCATTGTCACCTCCCAGGTATCATCTTTCAGCATCCCCCTCTTCTCCTGATACTAGTGTTTGTTTTTTTTTCCAACAAGCCTGACTCCTACTTGATGTCTTTATTTGTGTGTGACCCACTGAGTTTAATTAGGGTTACTTGCATGAGCATGGGCTGGGGAGGATTTCACGAAACATGAGCAGCAGTGGGTTCATTCATGGAATGACTAGAGTTTTAATATAAGAGAAATGTTATAATAATATGGTATGTACCATAAAGAAATGTAATTTGTCTAATATCATAGATTTTCTGTTTCCAAAATTTTCCAGCAGACTCTAGAAAGTTTAGAACATACGTATAATGATATACTGTGAAATGTAGGCAAGCCTGGATTACTGTCTTGGGCCTTTCCTTCCTCCCCACCTCTCTAAGCCTGTTTACTTATTTCTAAAATAAGAACATCTTTAGTTACCCTTTTCAAATATTAAATGAGGACAAGATGAAGCACTACCTGTATAAATTGTTTATCCCAGTTTATACATGGTAGGCACAGAACTCTCTCTAGTTATTGTTGTTGTTACTTTTTTCCCCTGTTCATAGTGTAATAGAAATGATTGCTCACTGAGATGGCAAATTGTATTAGAAGATTCATAAAGAATCTTATGATCAGAAGGTACCATAGTTTTAGATGACCCATTAATTAGATCCAGTCATGTTGCCAACAAGACAAACCAAGGTTCATCGTATGTATTATGTAGAAAGCACATGCCCATGTTTTCGATAATCTTATGAATGATTTAACATCCACGGGATCTGAATAAACAGTGACCTAGTTGTTATGCAATCACTGCCATTGAAAATACTCAGTTAGCTCTGTGTTCCCTGCCCTTGGAGGACACCTGAGGATTCCATAGATTGTAATAACATGTCATGCTATGTGACCAAAAAAAGCACACACACAAACACTCACACTTTATAATTGAACAGACAGCTAAAGCAGAGGTGACATATACATTGAAATATTACATTATAAAACTTTAAAAAAATGATCACTCTGTACCAAAAGCCATCTCATAGCCAGTTCAACACTCTTTTCTTTTCCTTTCTTCTAGCACAGTCCTCGCCTTTGTCTTAAAATGTGTGCAGCAATATAGAGCACCTTGTGTTTTTCACAGTTCATCAAGTTGTGTTTTGAATTCCCCAACTCCTGTGGCTGATTTGACCATCAGTGAAGGCTGGAGGTCTAGGGGAGGGTGGAGGGTTTCATATGACTCAATGGTGTATTTTAGCTACAGGTGCTTTTAATAGCTAATTTGCAAGAACTGGTATGCTTGACTTAAACTCCAGTTACTCAAAGATTCTAAGTGGTGCCACATTCCACATCATTCCAGGTGAATAATGAACTCTTCTGAAATGTCTTTCCATCTTCTCTTTGTCAACACCTCCAGCAGTATATCCCATGCAGTTTCTTATTCCTGGGATTCTCATATTTAAGAAGACATCCTTACCATCTGACATACTGCCAAGTTGATTCATTTTTGGCTATCTTCTCCACCATTTACTTGGCCCATTAAGAACTAAGGTATTCTGACCTTGATAAATACAAGTTAACCAACTATTAATGTCTCTGCTCTCACCTATTCTAGCTATCCTACTGTCTTCATATAAATCCCAAACTACTGAGGACACATGAGAGATCTCAGAAGATTTCTTCCTTTTGAACCTTGGAAACTTATTGTAATTTCAACAGCTCAGTAAATACATGGCATTTAGAAAAGGTATCAGTGTCTTCTATCACAAGAGCTAGGGTGAAAGACCTTCTCCCATCTTTAGATTATGAAGAACACCACAGCACTGGCATCGCCCTCAAACTTCATTACTTCAATTAATTCTTTTCTACTTTCTTAAATATTTTTCTTTTATTTTTGAGATTATAGTATAAATACATCATTTCTCTATTACCTTCCCTCCCTCTAAACCTTCCTATATGGTCTTCCTTCCTCTCTTTCAAATCCACAGCCTCTTTTTTTTCATTAATTGTACATATATATTCCTAAATATAACCTGCTCAGTCTGTATGATGTTGCTTGTATGTATGTTTTCAGGGCTGACCATTTGGTATTAGATAACCAACTGGTGTGTTCTTCCCTAGAAAAGACTATTTTTCCTGCTATCAATGTTCCATAGTTCTTTGTTTAATGTTGAGGCCTCTTCAGCTTCTCCCCACCTACTTTGGCATGTCTCTTGTTTCCTTGGTATAGAGTAGTAGGCATAATCATTCTTGGACAATATTTCCTCTTCTTAGAAAAACCCTGCCCCTTCCCAGATAGGAACAGTGATCCTGTAATATAACACCTTAGAAATTCTGAGGCAACAGAAGTTTCTGTTGCTATGCAATCATACCTAGAAGTAAGCATTCTTAATTTTAGATTTTATCTCTATGAGGGCAAGAACTTCATTGATTCCACCCATGTTCATATATCTACGACTTGGCAGCATGTTTGATTTGTTGTAGGCAATTAGTAAAGAATCAGTTAGTAAATTAATGAACAGTATTAAAAATAGCCAAGTTGTATTCTTGGCATCATTTAAATGGTGATTCATTCATCAGTTCTCTTACTTGATTAATGCTTATTGAGTATTTTCTTTGGGCCATGCATTGTGCTAGGTATCAAAGGAAGCAAAACACAGTCTTAACCTCAGAGGCTTATAATCTGGTAGGGCAGACAGAAATAATCATTCAGAATGCTGGTGATTAAACAGTGTGGGATACAATAACATATCAAAGAGGACGTCTAAGCTAGTAACTGGCAGTGATGGACAGAGAAGAAAAGGAGGGCAGAGAAAGGGAGTAAGGCCAGTATTGGGCAAATGGCCTAAAGGCAAAGGAGGAGCCTGAGCTGAGTCTACAAAGCACATAAAGTAGGTAAGGGAGGAGGAGGAGGTAAATGTCATTCCAGGCAATGAGAACCTTTTACTCATAATATTTGGGCAACACATAAAATAGGGTGTTTTGAGAGGGTAAGAGAAACAGTCTGGGCAAGTTTCCAGCACGCTTCATAAATTTCAAACTTGTTTCGATTAAGAAACTTGTGTTTATTGATTTCAAGTTAGTTTCCTGCCTTCCTGCCAACAGAAGGGTTATTTTATTTTTGTTTGTTTGTTTGTTTTAGTTTTCTAGTAAGTTCAGTCCCTCCCCTAAATACAAGAAAAATCAAATAACACAGGTACCTTCTCATTTGAAGTTATCCAGCTGGTTTTGAAATATACATCTCTGCCAACATCTAAGAAAGAGTTCCACTGACAATGCTCTAGCCATTTCGAGCATGAAAGCCCTGCAGGCTGGGTGGATTATTTCCTTTCCAACCCACAAGAAAATAGCAGGGTGAATTGAATGGAAGTCTGTGAGATATCAGGAAGACTTGATATCCAGTTCAGGTTAAATCATTATTTTCCTTTTTTGTGTGTTTGTGATTATAGTGGGACAATTTGAAGCTATGACCAATAGATTCTTGAATTGTCATTTGTGGCTACAGTCCAGAGACTACAGAGATGAAAGCACACATCAGTAGGGAACAGGTGTGGTGACCCAGGTGTCCAAGTGCCTCTGACAGGTCCATAACTATCTCTTTGGAGAAAGGATGCAAAGGCATTGTCTTTAGCCTTTATTAACTAGGGTGCTCCATTTTCTGCACAAATACATTTCTCCCTTAGTTTTCAGCCATCTGGGCCAACTAAGGCCAGATGGACCATTTCAAGCAGCTGCCAAACTCAGGACAAGTTTAGAATTTAAAACAAAAGAGACCATAGTCTTGCCATGCTTGATTTTGCTTTACTTCCTATCATAATGCTTCTAACTAGAGACTGTAATTAGAACAATTGAAGGCAGGAAGAAAGATACTACAATTTTAAATACGATTTGGCTGCATATCTGTATTAGAGTAAGGAATACCCTCAGCTATTTGGAATAATCAATGTTAGGTCATACTAGTATATTAAAGAGGGATTAGAAACAGTTTGTTTCCTAAGTAATCAGTACTTTTAATGTTCTTGGTTAAAATAGTAAAGAGGGAGAAAGCTAAGCTTTGACAAAGTGATCTGTGGGCCTTGCCTGATTTAGCCAGATGTCTGCATGTATGGAAGAGTTCATAAACTTTCCATTCTGCATTTCCCAAGCCACAGCAAACTGAAGAATCATTGATGTAGGGAATCTGTGATAAAAATATGCAAGGAGATGACGTGTGTGAATTCTCTGGGGACAGAGCTGGAGTGCCATTGGCACTTTAGTAAAAATGTTGCTGACAGCCTTTGCAGGGAATCTGACAGTGGGTGCAGTTACCCAGGCGGTGCTTCTTATCAACTTCTGCTAAGACTCTATGATTTGTTTTCTTTGGGGGGAGGGATATACTGAGTCTTGAGATTCTTTTGAAATCTTTCTCATTATATTTTGCTAAAATGAGTAACTCTGGTTCAGAAACTACAAATGTCTTTGGTTCTTCTTTAGAGCACATAGAATAATGAACTATTGTGCTGTATACAAGATAATGTGAGACCCTCTCTTGAATGTTCAAAGTATAGAAAAGGAGGAACAAGGATTCTGTCTTTAACAATGGTATGAAAGACAATGAGGCAGACATTTTACAAAAATGGCATTGGGGCACACACCTTTAATCTCAGCACTTGGGAAGTGAAGGCAGCTGGTTTTTGTGAGTGTGAGGCTAGACTGGCCAAATAGTGCATTCCAGAACATTCAGGGGTACATATAGAGACACTTTCTCAAAACAAAACAAAACAACACAAAACCATTGGTTGTAATAATTTCCATCTTATATAGAAATCCTTGGATGATAGCCTCCTCTTATTTGATTGTAGCCTTGGTCATATGACTTGTCTTGGAAAAAGGACAGTGCTCAGTGAAGACTTGAAATAGGGTTACACATTGGAGCTGGCTATCTCCTGGTCATTTTAGGGTTCTTGTGGCCATTGCTTGATGAAGAAAGCCAGGCTATCCACTTGAAAGAGGAAACACTCCCCAGAGAGCTGATACTATCACTTGTCAATAGACTGCAGATAAATAAATGCATCAACCTACAACTCTGTGAAATAGAATTCATCCAGTCTAGCTGACTCTGGACCAAATAATTAATCCATATATGCAAATAGACAGATAACTGTTGTCTAAAGCCACTAAATCTTTGCGGAGCTTGGCAGAGATAAATTTAACTCTTACAGCCATTGATGAAGTTGAATGCAGAGGGCTACAGCTTCCTAAAGAAGTATCCTTACCTAGTTTGTGACTTCTTAAAAGAAGGGGCATGAAAAAAAAAACATTTGAACTAAATTTCCTTGAACATCAATGAAGATTTTTCTTTGTAAACACATTCCCTACCACCGTTCTGTTTTCAAGGAAATAACCAATACCAGTTTCAGTGTTTATAGAACAAGTTTGAAATACTTTACGCATAGTCTTTCTTTCTAATTTTCAAGCCACTCTTAAATTTCTGCCTCTTTCTGATAACTCAGTAAAGAACTTTGGAAAAGTTTCTTCATAGTTTTCAAAAAGAAGATCCAATTAGGCAATTCTTGAGGGCCTACCTCTATTTATGAAATGTCTGTCACTAACCAAAAAGCAGCAGGATGTTACTAATAAGCATAGCTATTTGAGCCCTCACTAGCAACTGGGTAGGCTTTCCTTTTTAGTACATCTCTTTGTAATAAGTATACATCTTTCTCAGAGAGAATCATGTGCTGGTATATAAGCAGTGTGGTGTACTCATTTATCTAAAGGTCAATTATAATTATAAACTAAAAGAAATCTCAGCAATATACAAAATATTAGAAAATATTAGCAAACCATCAACTGATCCATTAATTTTCTATTCCTGTGTAACAAAATTCAGAAGTTCATAGTTCTGTAGGTTGGATGTTTGGCATTGCATGACTGGGTTGTCTGCTCATGTTTTTACAAGGCTAAAACTCAAACCAGAAAAATTGCAATTAACATTTCTTTGTTGAATGTACTTCTGTAGATTCCCAGCTCACTCTGAGAAAAACCTTGTGATGGTGATCAAGGACACCTGTAATGTTTCATTTATTGTCTCTTGATCTGACCTCATATTAACCTATACCCTTGTTCATTGCTCTAGCCATACTAGCCTATTTGCTGTTTCTTGGCAATGGTACTTTTTGCCATCTCCAAGACATTACAATAACCACGTGTTTCTTTAATAATGTACCCCCCAGGCCTTCACATCACTACCCTTTTTCTGCCTTTTCCAAACCTTCATTCAAACCTTCCTCTTCAGTGAAGACTCTTCTGTCTATTACCCTCACTTTGCAGGTCTTCATCACCAACCTGATGTAGCTCAACTTCACAAGGTACATTTGTTTCTCCACCACACAGATCTCCTGATAGAAATAATGGGATTCATATCAAACAGTATCTTGGATTATATTTATTCTACACATTCTAGTTCCCTTGATATGACTATAATCTCTGTGTAAAGGATTTTATCTGGCTCACTCCCTATAGCAGAACTTAGCTCGTAGTATATGTTCAGGAAGTGATGGTTAAACACACAAGCAGGCATACACTTCTTTACGGTTTAGTCATTGAGCACCATCCAGTTAAGCTTTTCCAGGACACAGAACAAATCAAAGAGAACCCACATGACCAGGACCCCATCTTTATTTAACTGGCTTTTCTTTATCACAGACAATCATGCCTGTGTAGATTATTCTCATATAATAATACTTTTATAAGGTTTTACTTCTATGATAGTAAGAAGTAGTTTTATATCCAGTTTTCTTTGGTAGATAGTCCTTATACAGTTTTCTAACCAAGGAAATAATTAAATAATGGTGTAGATAAGTGAGCATCCAGAAAGACTATTTTTACCTCAGCTTTGCTTCCTCAGCACTGTCACAAACAATTTGGAGGTTTCTTGGTGTGCTGACTCAAGCACCCATTATCGTTTCTCACTTGCCCAGTTTGTTTGGATACAAGCTTATATTTTACCTTCTGATAAGGTATCCAGAATCCTCCTTATCTGGACTTTCTACAGTAGCTGTGCTCCAAAGGTACAGATGTACACTCTTTCAAAGGATTTCACTCAAATCCTGGATAGTTAGCTCCCTGTTTGCCAAATTTTATTGTAATAATTATTAGTATAATTATTAGTAGTTCTCCTCTCTCTCTCTCTCTCTCTCTCTCTCTCTCTCTCTCTCTCTCTCTCTCTCTCTCTCTCTCTCTCTCTCTCTCTGCTTCTCTCCTCTCCTCTCCTCTCCTCTCCTCTCCTCTCCTCTCCTCTCCTCTCCTCTCCTCTCTATCTCTCCCCACTCTGTGTGTATGTGTGTGTAGATATATACACAACTCCAATCTACAGGTAAAAATACCCAAAACATAAAGAAAGTAAGCAGTTTGCCATGGTCATGTTTCTAGCAAGTGAAAAACCAAGATTTTGTTGTTGTTGTTTGAGACAGAGTTTCTCTGTGTAGCTTTGCACCTTTCCTGAAACTCATTCTGTAGCCCAGGCTGGTCTCAAACTCACAGAGATCTGCCTGCCTCTGCCTCCCAATTGCTGGGATTAAAGGCGTGCACCACCACCGCCAAGCTTGAAAAACCAAGATTGAAATTACTTGTCAGTACTAAATACTGTAAAAAATAGGAAGACCTAGAATTTTCAGTTCATTCCCAGTGTATACACCATGCTACCTATGAGTGAAAGTTCTTGGCTGCAAAATAAGTTCTTTGTGAGATTCCAATATCCATCAACCTTTGGGCTGTGCTCATTATATTCACTGTACATTGTATGCAGCTGACATGTTTATTAATAATTTGATGAAGAGACAATGTTAACCAGGTTGCCATTTCTTTTTCATATTAAGAATACTTTACAAGGTTCATGAGATTTCCATTACATTTCTTACTTGTTGACAATAATATTCATCCTCAGCATAGTTTCTAACTAACCCCTATTGCTACTTATTTCCTCCACTTCAAGCCCTCTAAACCAGCATTTTCATCAATTCATATCATGTGTGATTCTGTTACTCCCAACCAGGTATAAGATACTATCTATCATTTAGTGGTAACTAAAATGTTGAAAGAAAGGAAACTGGTAAATCATCAACAAACAAATGGTTAAACAGACTGTGGTCTATCCATACAATGAAATGCAAGATGGGATGAAATGCACTCACAAATAACAAGAATGAATCTCTCATAACTAATATTAAAATTACTAAGAATGAAAGGATATCATTATGTGACGTTGAGCTCTTAAGCATTTTGAGGCAGAAAAATTAATCTATACTGCTCGTCATAATTATACAGTTTCATAGTGTCTAGGAAAATTTATATTCCCACTAACAATGCATGAGAATTTCTTTTCCCTAAATATCCTATCCAACATTTTTTCTTTTATGTTTTCTTGGTCATGGTCATTCACACTGGGACAAGAGAATCTTAACTGGAATTTCCCCAGTAGACACAGATATTTAACACTTTGGGTAAATTTATTACCATTTGCACTTCTTTTGAAAAGCCTTGAGTTTACTCACCTGATTGTTATTTCAGATTCTAAACCCAGGTCTTGATATTTCCACCATTTGTATTTCTGCTGAGAATTGCTTCAGATATTGTCAGCTCTTTTTTGCTTTCATATGAAACTGAGGATTATTTTTCTATTATGTGAAAACTGTTACTGGAATTTTCTTTTCTTTTCTTTTCTTTTTTTTTTTTGGTTTTTCGAGACAGGGTTTCTCTGTGTAGCTTTGCGCCTTTCCTGGAGCTCACTTGGTAACCCAAGCTGGCCTCGAACTCACAGAGATCCGCCTGGCTCTGCCTCCCGAGTGCTGGGATTAAAGGCGTGCGCCCCTCTCACAGAGGAGTCCACAGATCCTGGTTTCGCTAGACTGAGAGGAATCCATGAGGTGCTACCTGGCAGGACTTAGGTGGGTTCTATTGCTTTGGTTCTCCTTTCCCTGAGGACCTAACACTTGTTATGTCCTCTCCTGGGTTTCCTTTGGTTTGGGATGTGAGGTTTGTCGAGAAGGAAGTTGAAGCGAAGTTCCAGGAGTGAAATTACAGTGTGTTAAGAGTGTGGGGAAAATTAGTCTTATTTTTCCCTACATGGGATACAACACTGTGAAATTCAGTCTTCAACAGAAAGAAAGGCCCTGCAGTTCTCCTAAAACATAGTTCCTTATTTCTTTCTTTAACAAAGTTTAAGCTAGTGTTAATAAATTAAAAGAGAAGTTGCTTGTCTCTCCACCTCAGCTTTGTTTCATGCCGTTTCATATGGTTGTCTGTGCTGTATTCATACTTTTGATACCATTTCTGATGTGTACAGTCGGCTGTCTTGTAAATATCTTACAAAGAGTTCAAGTGTAAATAAACTATTGTGGCCGTTAAAAAAAAAATAAAAAAAATAAAGGCGTGCGCCACCACCGCCCGGCATGTTACTGGACTTTTGATGTGGGTTGTATTAAGTTTTCATATTAATTTTCATAATATAGACATTTTCACCCTATGAATTCTAAATATCTATAAGCACAAGAGATATTCCCATCTTTTAGTGTTTTCAATTTCTTTCCTCGGTGTTCTTATTGTAGTATTCTTTCATGTTGCTGTTCAGGTTTATTTCAAGCATTTTTATGTTTTAATATTGTTATGAATGAGTTCTTTTTTTCACGATTTCTCAGCAAGTTCATCGTTGTATTATAGAAAGGCTACTCGTTTTGGATAATGCATTGACTTTCTAAAAATTATTTCTTTTAATTTTTTGAGATTACAATTAAATCATTTCCTCTGTCCCTTTTCTTCTTTCAAATCCTCCCAGATATCTCTGCTTACTCTCTTTCAAGTTAATATCCTTTCTCATTAATTGCCATTTTATGTATATATGTATTTCTATATACATGTATATTCTTAAATATAAACTGCTCAGTCTGTATAATGTTACTTGTATGTATATTTTCAATGCTGACCACTTGATATTGGATAACCAATTGGTGTGCTCTTCCCTGGGGGAGACGATTTCTCCTGCTCTCAGTATTTCTTAGTTGCCTGTAGTTCTTTTCTAGAGTTGAGGCCCCATGAGTTTTCCCCCATCCAGTTTGTCATGTTTATTGTTGTTCTCCCTGTTCAGCTCACATTTAGGCAGTCACATTGGTGAGACTTTATAGGTGTACCTTCTGATATGCCTAGGAAACACAACCTCACATAAAATTCCCCGATCCTCTGGCTCTTACAATGTTCTGCCATTTCTTAGGCAATCATCCCTGAGTCATAGGTGAAGGCATTGTTTTGTAGATGTATCACTTGGGACTGGGCTCCAATACTCTCCAAAGTTTTTTGTAATGGTCTCCATCTATCACAAGAGAAGTATCCCTGATGTGTGCTGAAGACTACACTTATCCATGGATATAAGAACAAATAGTGAAGTTGGGGATTGTGCTGATTTAATAAAGTGGTGACTGTAGGGTCTCCTCTGAAATCCATGACTTCATTAGCCCTAGGTAGTTGGCTAGGCTTCAAGTACAAGGCATAATTTCATTCCCATTGAGTGAGCCTTAATTCTAATTAAAAAGCTACTGGTTACTTCCAAAATATGAGCACCGCTATAGTGCCTTCAGGGTTATTATGCCTTGTTGGCCATCATTGTGGTTCATATGCACTATAATTGGGTCGGACTCTTGGTTGCCTCTCTAGCTTGAAACTTGCAAAGCACCTTCTGGTACTATGAAATCTAGTCCTCAGAGAGGATACATTCAAATAACATCTTGTGACCTCTGGGTCTTGCGTCTGAAGTGCATTGTGTCTCTGGGAGACAACCAAGGGTAACAGTAATAATCTATATTGTGTTGAGAGTCCATTGGATTTCTCTGATAAACAACTTGAATGGGGATTGCTCATGCCTGGTATTGGGTTTTTGTTAATTAGACTATGGCTGTTTGGGGGAGCATTGTCATCCCAAGTAATATAACTTCATTTAACCTATATGTTTATATAGATACACATAGACTTATATGTAATTTTAAGTAAACAAACTGTAGTATAATTTTCCTTATGCCTTTTTCAGATATCCTTAGTGTTATTCTTACCCTTTTTTCTTCCTCTCCTTCTGTATTGACTTCCCTTACCCTGCATATTTAAAACACCTCCCCCAATATACCCATTTACACCTTCAAATTTAAGCCCATCACAATCAATTTGTGATGCCCAAATAGTCTTGGATGTGTGGTCTTCCACTGGATCATGATTGACTTATCAGGGGCTTATCTATTAGAGAAACACCCGTTCCTGATTCTATCAGCTAGCAATTATCAATAGCTTCATGGCTAGGGGTGGGATTTTGTGTCTAACTCTGATCTAATGCTCAGATTTGGTCAGCCTTTGGATTGCACAGGTTTGTTCATGCTGTCACAACCACTGTGAGTTCATATGTACAGCTGCCCTGCCATATTGACTCTGGCTCTTACACTCTTTCCTCCTCTTCTACAATGAGCCTTGGAAGCTGGGTGTGTGGTATATATGTTCCATTTAGTGTTGAACATTCTGCAGTCTCTTATTCCTTGCACCTTGATCAGTTGTGGGTATGTGGGTTAATCATCACCTATGGAAAATGGCAGCTACTCAGATGAGGGTTGAGAGATGGTGTTTATTTATAAGTATAATTTTAAGTCATAAATAATAATATTCTCCATTTGGCAAAATAATAGTAAGTAGGTTTTCAATTAAAGCCTATGATATGTCTAGCCATAGGCTCTTGGCCCAGTAATGGTAACAGCTATGGGTTTTCTCATGAAGTGGGATTTAAATCCAATTAGAAAGTGGTTGGTTACTCCAACGATGTTTGTGCCACTATTATACCAGTGGGTATGTTTTTCCAGGCCAGTCATTAAAGTAGGTCTCAGGATTCATAGCATGATTGATGATTGCTTTTTTTCTTCTAGTAATTTGCATAACACCTTCACAATTATGAACACTAACCAGTGGGGATGAAGCTTCCAGATGAAGAATTTGAATTTTGATTGAACTAGTGAACTTAGGAAATTATAAAGTAAGAAAATGTAGCTTAAGTGTAGATAGAGGACAAACACAGAAGTAGCCAACAAAAGCCTTTCTCATTATGAAGATACAATACAATTTGACATTTGGTCCTCTTGTCTTGTTGTTAATATTTGAGAAGTAATACTCTTCTGATGTACTCTATTTAACATCCTATGACTTATTATACTATCCTAATTCTTTTTTGCTGGTTTTTCTCCTCACCTTAGTTATTTTTTCTTACCTTCATGCTCCTTGTTAGCTGAATGTTCTATAGAAACCCTCTGTAGATTTCTGGAGTTTCTCCCCTCCCGCAAAATTTCCATTCTAATATCCTGACACGTAATTATAGTTTCCGTCAGCTCGTAAGTCATTCCTTCAGTTCTGAGATTGGACTTTGTTTAAATACTCTCCCTGGATATCATGGCCTGAAAAGTCTCTGAAGACAGTAATGTTGGAGCATCAGTACGACTAGTCTCAGAATTTCCCATTTTTCAAAGATCATTGTCTATTTTCTGGTATCCAATATTTTAAAATTAATTTTTAATGTACTCAAGACCTGTTTTGATTCAGAATGAAGGGTAATATTTGCACTGGTAATATAGTGGTGAGATTAGCTACCTTCCAGGATAAAGGGTAAATCTGACCCCTGTTATTCTATCTTGACAAGAACTAGAAGTCACTGCCATAGTTCAGAATTTTTGCTTTAGTTAGAAAATTTGACACATTAATAGGATGTAAGTAAATGGAATATGACAATTTGATAATTGAAATAATTATTGGAAATGGCATGAACTTGTAAATGTTAAAAATATGGTTGTTTTAATCAATGGAGACTGAATTTATTAAATACATAGTCTTTGAACTCAAAGTCTGAGGACAAATTTTTATGAAGGAATTAATAATTGGCATGCATAGACATTAATATTTATATCCTGAAGGAGAAGTCAAGTTTACTCTAAAAAATATTTCATCAAATTATCTGTTTCAAAGTAACACATTCTAATGTGTTTAGACTTATCATTGCTTTAGATTCCTTTTTTTAAACTTCATGTTAACTGCTTTGAGGAAAGAACCTATGTCTCCTGTTCAGCAGCTCCACTTCACATGTCAAAATATCATACCTGCTCCTGTGGATGTTGTCAGACATTCACAGTTATACTTCAATAAATATTCAAGGTACATCTACCATGTTAGGCAAATGTGGTAGTGTGAATGTAATTACTCCTATGAGCTCATAGGGAGTGGCACTATTAGGAGGTGTGGCTTTGTTGAAATAGGTATGTTGAAGGAAGTATGGAGTGTGCTTTGAGGTCTCATATATGCTCAAGTCATGCCCAGTGTCCCAGTTCACTTCTTGTTGCAATCTGATCAAGATAGAGAACTCTCAGCTCCTTCTCTAGCACCATGTCTGCCTGCATGCTGCCATGTCCCACCATAATGATAACGAACTAAACCTCTGATCTATAAGCCCCAATGGTAAGAGTTGCTGTGGTCATGGTATCTCTTCACAGCAACAGAAACTCTAAGACAGAGTATTGTACAAAAGAAAATGAGATTTTTTTTTCCACCAGGTTAGATGTATGACCAAGTACGTCAATCAGCAAACATCAACTGCAAAGGGCCAGAAAGCAAATAGTTTAGGTTTACAAGCTATAAGATGCCTGCTGCAGCTACTTATCTCTGTAGTTGTTGCTTAAAAGCAGTTATAGATAATAGGTAAGCAAATGATGTATTCCAGCAAGACTGATCTAATAAGAAAAATATAAACAGAACAATAGAAATGTTACAAAAGTGAGAAGAAATGTTATGGGATATCATAGAAAAGAGATTTGCATGTCAATACTTGGTTTGTAAATACGATGAATAACTTCATGTAGGCAGCAGTATTTGAGTAGATATATTTATAATAGGATTTCTGTAATCAAGAATGAGGGGAGAAAACCTGAAATAAATAAGTGGCCCCCAGACTAGACAGGTCTTAACATTTTAAACAATAATTACATACTAGTTAAATTTGGGTACTCACTCTTCCTACCACAGAGAAGGAACCTAGTAGCAGAGGAAAAATGCCTATAGGATTAATAAACAAAACCATACACTCTGCCCAAACCATTGGGATTTTCCAGATAAACACTTAAAAATGGTTTGAAGACCAGCCTACTGACAAGGAGTAGAAATGTTTACTACTTACAAGATTAACAACTTTGTTTTTCAGCAAGGCTTTGGTAAAAGATCTTGCAATTATGCATAGGTTAATTCCTTTAATTCTCTCATTTAGATTTGACCATAATTACTAGCCACTTGAAATACAGCTTCTAAGTTGCAATTCTCTACAGTCTATCTCAGGGAAAAAAAAATCCATATAGGTAAGTACTGGGGTCTTATTTTTAATCAAAAGGTTAATGAAGTGAATTAATCTTTGTGTTTGAATATATTTTGCATGAAATTTGGAATAAATAATTTAAATGAGTTCAAATCAAATCAGTGTGATATTAAATGAATATTAAAGTTTAGGAAGTAAGTTAAATGCTTGTGTTCTATTAATTATGTAGCAAATGTAGTCTGAGAAGACAGGAATGCTGAGAAAGATTCTAAAATCCTCCTCTCACATCTATTGACAAAATGAATAAAGACAGTCAAACAACACCCAAACATGAATTCTGACTATGTAAATATGGCTGATAGTAGGACCAAAGTCCTTAAATGGTGAGCTTCTAGAAGGCCAAAAACTGACACCATCCATCTGCAGGGTCTGTTTACATAACCCCCGTGTTTCTGTGACATTGCGTATGTGGTAGCTTATGAGCAGTATGGTTCTTTTGTTGATAAATGTCAGCAAATTAGTTAAAGAAAATATGAGAGTCAAAGAGTGTATCACTGTTCAAAATCAAATATTGTTCCTGCTTTATTTTGGCCCATCTGAGATTGACTTAAACTAAAGCAAACAACAAAAACAGGGTGCTATAGTGGTGTGTACGCCAAAGGGTCATAGGACTCAACTGAATTAATTCCCATTGGCCAAAGCTGGAAATATTCAAGAAAAAAATAAAATAGTATTGGATTACAAGCTATATAGAAAACTATATATCCATGGACCTATGCTGGTCATATATTACATATTAATTATTGCATACTGTATCTTATATGTTACATAAAAATGACTGAGAGACTAGAAACAAGTATCTCATGCAGATAAATGTCAAATAATCTATATAGCTATTATGTTCTAAAGGAGTAAATCATATCCTCTGATTGAATTAGGGCTTCCTATAACAATTTCATTCCAGCCAGGAACAGTGATATACAGCTTTAATCCTAGAACTCAGGAGGCAGAGGTAGTCCTAGTTCTGCAATGTGGCAGCCAGCCTGGTCTACATAGTGAGTTCCAGGCCAATTTGTGCTACTTAGTGAGATTCTGTTATAGATGTAATGGTCTTATTAGTAGCAGAAGCTGGGCGGTTTTTAATGAATTCTTCCCACGTTGGGCACCAAATGTAGATGTAATGGTCTTATTAAATAAGAAACACAGAGCCAAATGCAGAGTTAAAAGCCCAAGAGGTCAGAGCAGTAGCTAAGACCTGAGTCTTAAAACCGCCTTCTTACACTTTACTGCCACTGCCATCCTTCCCTGAGAAGGAGGCCTACTTCCTGTGTGTCTGTCTTTTTATTGACTTTCTGTTCTACCTTCTTATTGGTTGTAAACCCAACCACATGACCTCCTCGTCACTGGCTGTCTATACAGAACTCCAGGTCCCTATGGTTGGTATTGAGATCAAAGGCGTGTGGCTCCATGCTAGCTGTATCCTTGAACACACAGAGATCTGTCTGTCATGTGATCGGGATTAAGGGTGTGTGCTACCACTGCCAGACTTCTGCTAAAGGGCTTGCTATTATCTCTGACCCACAGGCAACTTTATTAACATACAAATAAAATCACATTGCAGAACAAATAAAATATCACCATATTCTGTCTCAAAAACATAATTTTATCATAAAGCGCAAGTATATAAGGGACAAAAGTACCTGATAAGTACTGCCTCCACTAGTAATAAGCCATGTTGATAAGATGTGATATGATGTGACATGGTGTGATAAGAATGTAACTTACCTCTGTAGTCTTCCCATAAGTCCATAATCTTGGTTTAGACATGAGAAAAAAATTCTATAATTCTAAATTGAGAGAGATTCTAAAAAATTTCTGAGCAATACTTTTAAAACCTATCAAAGTCATCAAACAGGAACATTTAGAGGAGAAAAATAAAGTCTAAGAAACTCATAAATAAAGGCAGACTAAAAATAGATAATGACGAAACATCATGTAGTATCCTAGACAGAACCCATGATTAACTAAGTCATAAGCTAATCTTAGGTTCTTTCTATGTTCACCTCAGAAATTGCTCTCAAGGGATCAGAGTCACACACACACACACACACACACACACACACACACACACACACACAC
>CABHPR010125504.1:38881-49989 GCA_902168415.1 Peromyscus melanophrys
GGTTTGGTTTGGTTTGGTTTGGTTTGGTTTGGTTTGGTTTGGTTTGGGGGGTTGGTGCTGGAGACAGAACCCAGAGTCTTGTGCTTGCTTGTTGAAGTGGTTTGGATGAAAATGGCCCCTGTAGGTCATATATTTGACTACTTGGCACCCAGTTGTTGGAACTTTTGGGCAAGGATTAGGAAGTGTGGCCTTACTCGAGGAGGCATGTCACTAGTGGCAAGTCTCTCTCTGTCTCTCTGTCTCTCTGTCTGTCTCTGTCTGTCTCTCTGTCTCTCTCTGTCTCTCTCTGTCTCTCTCTGTCTCTCTCTGTCTCTCTCTCTCGGAACAAGATGTAAGCTTTCAACTACTGCTCTAGTACCATGACTTCCTGCTGCCATGCTCCCTGTAATGGTAGTGGTCTATTCCCCCTCTGAAACTGTAAGCCTCCAATGAACTACTTCTTCTATAAGTTGCTGTCAGGCTTGTGTTTTATCACAGCAATAGCAAAGTAACTAAGACACTTGCTAAGCAAAAGATCTACCATTGAGCTATATAAATTCCCAAACCTTTTGTGTAGTTTTAATTTGTATTTCTCTAATGGCTAATGAAGTTGAGCATTTTTCATATCTTTATGAACCATTTGTAGTTCATTTCTTGATGATGTTCTCACTCTATTGAATGGGCTATTTGATTTCTTGATTTTAGTCTTCTGTGTATTCTACATATTAAACCTCTGCCCAAAGTGTAGTTAGTAAAGATTTTCCCCACTATGGGCTGTCTCTGCACTTGATTGTTTCCTTTGCTGTGCAAAGCTTTTCATTTGATGAAGTCCCATTTGAACAATATACAATTTTTCATGAGGGAAAAGCATACTTGTCATAACCTGGTCAATAAAGCGTTGTAAAGAATTGTGCCATTCTCTCCAGTCAAAACCTGAAAGGAAAATGCCCAGAGCCGCAAAACAGGGTAATTCATTTTATTATCCTTACTCACAGTATTTCTTCTGCTAAGATTTCAGATGATGAGTTTTATTTATCTTTTTAATTAGCATACCTTTAAAAATGAGAATGCTTGTCCTGCCCAGCAGTAAATTTTATTTCCTACTTGAGTGATTCTAAATAGTCTAAAGTATTTACTCTAGCCTTAAACATTTTTGCTAGTCAAATTATAATGCTTTGAAGGAAAGGAATAAGCAGAAGATAATTCAGTTCATTATTGGCTTGTGGATTTATGTTTTGAAATAAGCAATTTATTTTTACTTTCTACTTGTCTAATGTTAAAGTATAGTACCAATAACAATACTTAAAGGAATGCCATAAATAGCACTGAATGTTAATTTCTGTAAGTGTAATTAAGCCTTCATTTACATGTAAAGAACATTTTTGATGATGGCACAAGTAAAATTGTAGCTGGCACAGATATATTATATGAAAATTAATGAGAAATATTGATTCTAAACCACTGATGTGACTTTATGAACCACATGAATGACACTCATGGGTAATGATGAGTAGTAAAACCCTTCATCTATTCTATTTGCTATGCCTATGATTTGATTAATATACTTGATTAGAAAAAAACAGATAACTGTGTAATAGATAATATATCTTAATTGGAGCCTCAGACTCTCCTTAAATGTCAAGGTACCTAATAAGTATTCCCTCAGTATTTGGTAAAGGTGAACATTTGCCTGATGCTTTCATTGTCCCTGCTTCTCACCCTAATTGCTATTTATGCTTCATGTTCTTATCGTAATATATTTCTCATTCTGTTTCTCTGAGAAAAAAAATAAACAATTACAGTAAACCCTCTTTTTGGTCTTTTCCTCTTTGACCCCACAACTTTATACTGTACACAAATATGCATGTACATGGAAAAGCCATTTTCCAAAACAAAGTACTTTGAAGATAGATACCAACAAACATATCCCTCAATATATTATTTTGAATCTTTGTAATTAATCCAAGGAAAAACTAGAACAAGAACGCAGAACTTTTGGAACAGTCTGCTTGGGCTTCCTAGACAGAGTGGGATGGGTATACTTTGAAAATAATTAAAGGACTTTTTTTCTGTTGAGTTAATTTAAACTATCAATTTGTTTGTGTATTGCTCAAACTTTGCACAATACCGCCATTGATCCTTTGTTAATTGAGAAGTACCATCTAGTGTATGCAAAAGTAGCTCTGCCATTCAACCTGACTTTTCTGTTGCACTATTGAAATTCTTCATCTCAAATAAGTGAATACAGTTGACAGCACTATGGAAGATCAGGATGAAATAATTAAGGAGATAAATTACAATAGCCTACAGAAAACTAGCCAATTTGCTGGTGTACTGAATATTTATCAAAGCCTTCTTCAATGTGATATATATATATATCACATTAAATATATATTTAATATAAATATATGTATGTATATTTGATGTGATATATACAAATATATAGATACGTGGGTGTATATTCAAAATAAATATATAAATAAATAATCTAAATATATGTGTAGATATCACATTTAACACATATAGATGTTTACATATCATGATATTTAATATTTAATACCGTGATCTATATTAAAGATACTATTTACAGATGATGGAATTTAAACCTATATATATTCATTATCTAGATTGTGTTTACATGGATGGCCAGTAAATGACAGAGACCAAATGAGAATTTAGACATTTCAGAGTCCAAAGCTATGCACTTATGGTCATTTCTAGGTCCCATTAATTCCTTTAATTGACACAAAGTATTATATTGACTGGCATACTTTTTCCTCAGGCACGTTTTCTGAATTCCCTAAGCAATTAATTTAATTTTTTGATTTAATTATCTCATTTCACCAATGGATGAAGTAGAGATTCTGGCTCACCCCATTAGCCCATTATATAGTTTTATAAACTGAGCTAAGAGAATTTCTGTGACTTGCAGAATCTTTAGAAAGGGAATAATGCAAGAATGCAATTTTAATTCAGAAAATATTGCTTCAATGACCTGACTTTTAGCTACAGCCTCTCCTTGTATCTCCAAATAGCTTGCTTTAAACCTTTGCATTGAGAGGAAGTAGAGAAAGTTTAATATAGAGGGCCAGAGTTAGTCTTAGATGAGTATAATAGGTTTAAGAGATGGTAACTGGAATGTGTAAAAAAGTTTTGTGGCAGAAAAAGTAAGGATGATATAACACAGAAAGGAGGTTTGATAAAGATGGAGAGGGTTCCCTAGCAGGGGAGAGTGAGCATCCTAGTTGTAATAACTATACAGCTTTGTCTAGATGGGGATGAGCCCTTAATAATGTTGAAGGTATTAAGTAACTGTTTACTCTCAGCTTCTACTTTCCCTTCCTCCCACCTGTGTCCCAGGACATTGCAAAAGACATAACAAACACCTATAGGTCAGGGGTTTGCATGTGCCAAAAACTGAGTAAATCAAGCAAAATAGGTCATTGTTCACTTTTGCGTTAGCTGAACAGAACCTGACACGGTGAAGCATGAACAGATGTTGGACACCGTACAAAGGGATTCATAAGCATCTAATTAAACCCTAAGAAAAAGACAAAAAGGGAGGAGGAGGAGCAAGGGGAGGAGGGAGAGAAGGGAACTACTTTAGGAATTGCTTTGAGTACAGGCAGACTTGGGAGTCAAAGATCATTTTATAGAATGTCAAAAATACACCTGCCCCAGAAAGTGTTGTTCAAACACATTTGTCTTCGTCTGTGGCTTGTATATGGATGGGTTGCATGTAAAGTTGATCACAATTTTATATTTGTACAGCATGTTAAATTGGCTAATGACTTTATTATCTATTGTATTATGAAATTCATACAACTTTCAAAGGCAGGCAAGGTTAGATCTCCTTTTCAAAGGAAGCAATGAAGGGCCCAAGAAGTACTTGTGGCACTTGGAAGACCTACAGCTGAAATCTCTCAAAACTCTCATCCTGCTGGGCAGTGGTGGCGCACACCTTTAATCCCAGCACTCGGGAGGCAGAAGTAGGCAGATCTCTGTGAGTTTGAGGCCAGCCTGGGCCACAGAGTGAGATCCAGGAAAGGTGCAAAGCTACACATAGAAATCCTGACTCGAAAAACTAACCAACCAACCAACTAAACAAACAACAACAACAACAACAAAAACCTTTCATCCTGAGAATGCTGAACAGGGCAATTTGAAAGGAAAGGAAACCAGCAATGTGAATTTGCTAATAAAGAACATGCCATAAGTTAGGAAATAGAAATGAAAAGAAAAATGATGGGAATCTAAGAACAGACATCATTATTTCATTTATGGTAAATGGATGGAAGTCTGTGGATTTGTGTGTAAAGGAGTACTCACATTTATAAAGTCATTCATCCTTTTGAAAAATGAAAATGGATTCTTATGTCATGCACACATCCAAACCACAGTTTCCTTTCCCTCCATACCTCCCAGTTGCCCCCCACATATCCCCCCCCTCCATGTCCCTTCACAAAGGAACAGGTCTCCAAGAGACAACAACCAAACACAACAAAACAAGATACAATAAGACAAGGCAAAAGCCCTCACACTGGTGCTGGACAAGGCAACCCAATAGGATGAAAAGAGTCCCAAGAGCAGGCAAGAGTCAGAGAAATAAACCCCCTCCCACTGTTAGGAATTCCCCCCCCCCACACACACACACAAAACAAACTAACAACCATAACATATACGCAGAGGACCTGGCACAGACCCATGCAGGCCCAGTGTTTGCTGATTCAGTCTCTGTGAGCCCATATGAAGCCTGCCTCAGTGATTCAATGGGCTGTGTTCTCATGTTGTCCTCCATACCCTCTGATTCCTGGAACCTTCTCTCTCCCTCTTCCTCGGGTTTTCTTGAGCTCTGAGGGGAGGGACCTAATGGAGATCTCCAATTTAGACTCTCTCTCTCTCTCTCTCTCTCTCTCTCTCTCTCTCTCTCTCTCTCTCTCTCTCTCTCTCTCTCTCTGTATTATGTCTAGCTATGGGTCTCTGAATCCTTTCCTAGTGGAAGCCTCTGATGATGACTAGACAAGGCACCAATCTATGAGTATAGCAGAATATCATTAAGAATCTATTTATTTATTTATTTGTTTGTTTGTTTGTTTTTGTAAGTCATATTTCATGGAATAGGCCCTAAATTAAACCAAACACTGGTTGTTAATTCCCACAAGTTCTGTGGAACCATTGCCTCAGAACATCTTGCATGCAGGACAGATTGTAGGTCAAGGGTTTTGTGGCTGGGTTGGTGTTCATATTTCTCTTTCCATAGCCTGCAGAGTACCTTCTTGCACCAAAGAGACTAGAACACAGGGGTGAAGGCTCCATGCAAGCACCGGTTCCACCTCTCTACCTTCAATGATACATGTGGATAAGAATGGGAATGCACATAAAAGTAGTGATTTTCAGATGGATAGCATATGCTTGCAAAGAAATGAAGTGGGAGAATTCGAAGACAGAAGAAAGAACTTAAATGTGAACAGGAAAAATTAAGGGCACAGATGAAAAATAATGAAAATTTCAGATCAACTGTTACATTAGATACATGAAAGTTAATATGAAATAAAGCTAGCAAGTGCTGTGGGATGTTCTGTATGACAAATATGTTAATAAATAAAGCACTGATTGGCCAGTAGCCAGACAGGAAGTATAGGTGGGACTAACAGAGAGAAAGATTGAGGGACAGGAAGGTGGAGGGAGAGACTGCCAGCCACCGCCAGGACAAGCAACATGTAAAGATGTCGGTAAGCCATGAGCCACGTGGCAAGGTATGGATTTATAGAAATGGGTTAATTTAGCATATAAGAACAGTTATCAAGAAGCCTGCCACGGCCATACAGTTTATAAGTAATATAAGCATCTGAGTGATTATTTTATACGTGGGTTGTGGGACTGTGGGACTTGTGGGACCTGGAGAGAAGCTCTCCAGCAACAAGCAAGTGCAGCATATAACATCAGAGACACCTATTGATGGCAAACTAAGTGGTTGAATCTTAATTCATTAGGCTTTAAAGAGCCAATGACAGTTTGTAAACACAGAAGTATCACAATGTTTACTTTAAGGGTTCCTTGTAAGCTATTAATGAAATACTAGTGTAGAAATGCATCATAAAATATTTAAGGAATTGTTTTCAATTTTTTATTCACTCAACAAAATTTTAATGAAAGCCTCCTATATATTAGATACAGTGTTGACACTCGGCATTCATAAAAACAATGTTTATTACTATGAATTAAAGCTCACCTCCTAGTGTGGAAGTGACCATTAAAACAACTGTAATCAAATATTCTAGGGTGAATGTACATATGGTGTTATGAAAGGACACAGGGAGGCCTGAATTAATTCTTTCTAGAAGAATCACAGGAGAAATTGTACTTGAACAGACTATTAAAGCAGTAAAATTTACATAGAGGGGCTAGAATTACTAATATTTTTAAAAAAGAAACTATTGGAGAGGTTGTGGTTATAGCTCCTGTGGTATAACAGTGGTAGCATGTTCTCAGCATGCATGAGTTCCTGTATACAATCTCCAGAAAAGCACACACACACATCATATATGCATATACACAAAAAACTGATCAAAGAAAAAAAAACATTGGGTTAGACAAAGTTTCTTGACTGATCATAAAATTACAGCTCTGAAAATTAAAAAAATGAAGAAAGTAGTGATTATTAAAACTAAATTGCTATTTAAGAAAAAATACTTGGAAAACATAATTATAAGACATATAACTGAAGCAAGATAAACACAGCTATTATAATTAAATAGTAAGAAAAACAAACTATTATAATTAAATAGCAACAAAAAACACCCTATAAAATAATTGGTCAAGTATTTTTAACAGACACTACAAAAGAGGATATATAGATGGTCAATACACATAAGAAAATGTGCAACATTCATCAGCAGATGATTTTTATAGACCAACTAGAATGACTAAACTTCAAAAGACTGTTGATATCTTACCCCATTGTGGAAAGATTCATAGACAGTTGATGGTTGATGAGGAAGGAAAGACATTTTCTTCAGTGGTGTAGCCACTGATAATGTGTGTATGCTCCTATAAGCAGATTATCATCCATCCTCCTGTAAAAATCCCTGGAGAAGCTCACTGGGTTATGAAAAAAAAGAAGAAAGAAAATAGTAATGAATGTAGAAGGACAAGGTAATCAGTCAGTTGGAAATGGGAGGTGAACAAGAGAGAGTGACAAGGTAGGGTGACTATGATTTAAATATATTGTTTACATATATGGAAGTGTGATAATGAAAGCAATTATCATACAGTTAATGTATGCCAATTAGAATTTGCTGCTGTCTAACAGTGAAATATGGAGTTCCTGGAAGAAACTCCCAATTGGCTTTCCAGTACAAACTAGGAAATTCTGAGAACAAGAAAAATGGTGTTGTTAGTTCTCTGCATTTTTCTTGGTTGTGATTTTCTGTTATAGTTTCTATCTGTTGCAAATAGAAGTTTCTTTGGCAAGGGGTGACACCTATACTTATTTGTGGGTATAAGGATAAATATTAGAATGTAGCTAGGGATTAGGTTGGTTCAGTATAGTGATTGTAGGTTCTCCTCCATAACTTCACAAGCCCTGGCTAGATTTCCAGTTTCAGGCAAGATTTCTCTCTTGTTGAGCACTATGTAAGCACAATTAGAGAGCTGTTGTCAAGACAAATGTGCCAGTAACTCACCATTAGGTTTATTGCGCCATGATAGTTATTGTGATAGTTCATAGATGTCTTAACCGGGTAGGACTATTATTTGCTTTTGTTGGAAGCTAGCATGGCAACCTTTGGTACCATGAAAACTAGTCCTCAGGAAGGAGGCTTTCAGGTCAGATCCAGCTCAAATCCTCTATCCTCTGGGTATTGTGTCTTAAGAACATACATCAAAATGGACTTACCTTCAGTTTCTGGGAGGCAACCAAGGGCAACAGCAATAGCCTAGAAGAGTTTAGGTATTTCTTAAATACACCCTCAGCCAATAACTCAAAGGGAGATTCTCAAGCATGATGTTGAGGTTTTTGTTAGACAGTAGCTCTTGAGAGAGCACTATCAGCCCAGATGGAAATTTTCCATTAAAACTCTATGTGTTCATGTATACACAGATTTATACATATTATGTGTAACTCTAGCTAAGTACATAATGATTCCTTATGACTTTTTCAAACATCCTTACTGTTTTTACCCTCCCTCTTTCTTCTGTATTTAGCTTCATCCTTCCTGCCTAATTTAAAGTCCCATCTTACTTTTTTTTCCATTTCACTCTGTGATTTGAATTACTTGCACCCCAATTTTCTCTCTCTATTGCCCCTCCATGTCTCATGGTTCCTTTTGAATTTGCTAGTTTCTGTGGTTACTCCAAGTTATATAATCACATCTAAAGATGTGTAGCTAGGAACCTAATCTGAGAAAGAACTGCAATGCAATATGATCTTTGCTAATTCCACCCATTTACCTTCAAAGTTCATGATTTCACTTTTCTGTACAGCTGAGCAGAATTCCATAGTATATATAAACCACATTTTCATTATCCTTTCAGCAATTGAAGGATATTTAGGTTGTTTCTATTTCCAAGCTATTGTTAACATAGCAGCAATGAACATGGCTGAGCACATATCTAAGGAGAGGATGTTGAGTACTTTGAGCATGTGCCAGCAAGTGGTATAGCTAGGTCATACGGTACATTTATTTTTAGTTTTTTGAGAGTTCTCCACACTGATTCCCAGAGTGGCTAAACCAGTTTGCTATTATACCAACAGTGAGTGAGAGTTCTTTTTTTCACCACATCCTCTCCAGCATTTGTTGTCAGTTGTTTTGGGCCATTCTAACTGGGGTTACATAAAATCTCAAATTTGCTTTAATTTGTGTTACCCTAACTGCTAAGGCTGATGAACATTTTTTTGAGATAGTTCTTAGTGATTTTTTTCTTCTTTTGAGAACTCCCATATCAGATCCCAGGCCCATTTTTAAATGGGTAGTTTGTTTTTGTTTGTTTGATTTTTGTTTTCTTGACTCTTTGTTCTTTATACGTGTAATTTTCTATAATTTATTCTCTGTCTGATGGATAGCTGACAAAGATTCTGTCCCATTTGGTGGGCTTCCTCTCTGCCTGCTAGATTGTTTCTTTAGCGGTGTAGAAATGTTTTAGTTTGCTGAGGTCCCACTTGCTAATTGTTTGCCTCGATTCCTGGGTAAATGGGGCCTTACTCATAAAGACTTTTCCTACACCTATATCACTGCTTGTTTCCTTCTAGTGGTTTCAGTGTTTCACATTTAGGTCTCTGATCCATTTGTAGTTAGGTTTTTTGTATGGGGGTTGTATACAGGTCTAATTTCACTATTTTTCTTCATGTGGAATTCAGTTTTTCTAGTATCATTTGTTGAAGATGCTTTGTTTTCTACAGCTTATGTTTTTGGAGTCCTTGTCATATATTAGATTGTTGTAGTTATAGGTAGTCATGTTTTGGTCAACAGTTTTGTTCCATAGATCTACATGTGTATTTTTATGTTAGTATTATATTGTTTTTATTATGATAACTCTGGTATATCTTAAGATCTAGAATTGTAATCCATCCAAAATTGGTATCTTTGATCAGAATTGTTTTGGCTAGCCTGAGTCTTTGGGGTTCCATATAGATTTTGTGATAGCTCTTTCTATTTTGGTGAAGAATGAGATGGGGAATTTGATTGTGATTGAATTGAATCTATAAATAGCTTATGGTAGAATGGTCATTTTCACAATGTTAAAACTATGAATTCATAATCATGAGATACCTTTCCATTTTCTAGTGTCTTTTGTATCTCTTTTTTCAGAGGTTAAAGTTTTTTATTGTAGATGGCCTTCACTACCTTGGTTAGATTTATTCCTAAATATTTTATTTTCTTTGAGGCTATTGTGAATAGGAGTGTGTCCATGATCTCTTTCTCTGTATGTTTGTTGATGGTATATAGAAAAGCTATTGATTTATGCAAGCCAATTCTTTGTTCTGCCACAATGCTGAAATTGATGATTGTTTCTAGTTGTTTGGGGGTAAAATTTTTCGAATCTCTTATGTACACTGAAAATAGGGATAGTTTGAGTTAACCTTTTCCTATTTGTATCCCTTTGATTACACTCTCTTGACTTTTTGTTCCATCTAGTGCTTCAACAACAATATTGAAAGAAGTGGGGATACTGGATAGCACAGTCTCATTCCTGATTTCAGTGGGATTGCTTCAAGTTTTTCTCCATTTAGGATGTAGTTGGCTGTGGTTTCTCATATACAGCTTTTATTATGTCCCATCTACTACTACTTTCTTTATGGTTTTCATCATGAAGACATGATGGGTTTCATCAAAGACTTTTTCTGCTTCATAGAGATCATCATGTGATTTTTGTCTTTAAGTGCATTCATGTGGGTGTTGTGTTTTATTTTATTTTATTTTTTTACATTTATTGGCTTTTGTATGTTGAACCACACCTGCATCTCCAGTACAGAAACAACATGGTCATGGTGATGTATGTTTGTATTCTGTTTGTAAGTATTTTATTGAGAGATTTTGAGTGTATGTTCATCAGTGATATTCACCTATAGTTTTCTGGTTTTGCTGTTTCTTTACCTGGTTTTGGGATTATACTGATAGTGACTTCAAAGAAGGAGGTTGGGGTGCTCCTTCTGTTTCTATTTTTTAAATAGATTAGGAAGGATTTGTTTTAGTTCTTCTTTGAAAGTCTGGTAAAATTCTGCTGTGGATCCATCTGGGTACAGAGTTTTTTTTTTTAGTTAAAAGAGTTTTTATTGCTATTTCAATATCCTCATTTGTCTGCATAGATTGTTGACATTTTGGTTATTTTTGGTGTTTTAGCTGAATCTAAAAATATGCTCATTTCTTTTAGATTTTCCCACTTAATGGAATACAGGTTTTTACATTATTCTTTTATAATATATTCAATTATCTGGTCTCTGTTGTAATATTTCCCTGAATTTTTCTCATTCTGTTACTTGAGCCTTCTCTTTCTTTCTTTTGGCCAATTGGTACAATAGCTTGTTGATCATATTTATCTTCTCAAATAAACGTCTCTTATATGTATTCATTCATTGTATTGTTTTCTTTATTTCTTTTTAATTTCTGCTGCTTTTTTCTTGAATCTAG